>JBBPTT010000073.1:45912-59700 GCA_038094175.1 Boletellus aff. lepidospora
TTCCTGTAAAAATTAGCAAAACCTAGGAAGCTATGAATTCCTTTAACCAAAGTGGGAGGTTTTCAATCAGCAACGGCAGAGAGTTTGACTGGGTCCATTTTGACCTGTCCTTGACTGATGATCATCCCAAGGTATTCCATTTTTGGAGTATTGAAGGAGCATTTGGAGATTTTGAGGAAGAGATTATGGTCACAAAGTTGTTGGAAGACTTGGAGGGTGTACTGATGGTGAAGTTCAAGGTTGTCCTTGGTGTGGATACTGATGTCATCCATGTAGATCTTTAACTAACCTTCTGTGAGGATATCAGTGAAAATATGATTCATAAAACTCTGGAAAGTGGGGGGTACATTATTAAAACTGAAAAACATGACCATAGGTTCGAAGAGTCTGAGAGGGGTGATGAAGGTGGCTTTCTATTGATCTTCTTTATGCAGGCAGATGTTGTTATATCCCCATTGAATGTCAAGCTTGGTGAAGATCATGGACTCCTTCATATCGTCAATGAGGTCTGAGATAAGAGGGAGAGGGTAAGCATTTTGGATGGTAAATTTGTCAAGGTAGTGATAGTCTTGGCAGGGGTGGATGGTTCCATCTTTTTTAGGGATGAAAAAGAAGGGCAAGGCTTGAGGGGATTTTGAGGGGATGATGTGACCAGTTTTGAGGTTTTCATCAATGAAAGCCTTGCAGGCTTCCTTTTTGGTGGGGTTGAGAGGGTATACCTTGGCTATTTTAGAGATGAAGGACAGTTTCAGTTCAATAACATGATCATAGGGATGGTGGGGAGGGAGGATGCTGAACATCTTTTCTGAGAAAATGTCAGAGTATTCCTTGCACCAATTTGGGACCTCCTGTTCTTTAGGAGCTTCTTGTTGCACAAGTTAGATTGAGAGAGTAAGCTTATTGATGGAATGGGGAGATGAGGAGTGAAGGGTGATGGTCTTGGTGACCCAGTCGATGTCTGGGTTTCATTTCTTCAGCCAAGGCATTCCTAAGATGATTTTCTTTTCTCCCAGGGAGGTGACCATGAAATTGATATCTTCCAAGAATGAGTGGAAGATTGCTTTGGCAGAGATGATAAATTTGATAATTCCTTTGCAGTTGGGGGTGCCATCCACATTGGAAGCAGTGAAGGGTTGGAGCATTTGATGAATGCCAGAACAGAGGTAGGAGACAAGGCTGGTGTCAATGAAATTGCCTGTAGCTCCACTGTCCACAAGAGCAGTGGTGTCGATGGTTTGGGACTTAGATTGTAGGCAAATGGGGAGACAAACAGTTCTCTCATTGCAATGTCCTACTAGTACATGAGGGAAAGAAGATGTTGAGGTGACGTTCCCTTTTAAAAACCTGAGTTAAAAGAATCTACTTCCATGTCTTCAGGTTTGAAGCATAGTTTGAGTGTCTGAAGGATTTCTCCTTTATCTTTGCCCATGGAATGAAGTTGGGTCATGTAGGAGTCTAGGGAAGAAGGTGGTGGAGCAACTGGAGGGGTTGGGGTTAAAGAAGTGGTGGAGATGTTCTGGGGACAAGGGCAAGAGGGTCTGAAAGGGGTGGAGAAGGTGGTGCACTTCTCTGCATTATACCCCTTCTTCTGGCAGCAAAGGCAGTTATCTTCCTTGAAACATCTGGCCTGTTCCTCTGGTGTAAGCTTTCCTACTTTGAGGGTGTCAACTTCCATGGCATTTGGGTCAGGAGTGTGGGTACTGGTGGTGCAGATGGACGAGAAGAAGGAGGTCTGGTGGTTCCCCTTCTTTAGTGCATTGATATGAGCGACTTGAGCATGGAAGGTCTTTGCCATTTTGATCCAGCTGTTAATGGTGTCAGGGACTGCAGACATGGAAAGGATGAGGGTGGTGATGTGGTGGTCTAGGCCTCCAGTCATGATATGGATAAGGGTGGTGTTGTCAGAGATGCCAGCTTTCACAGCAAGATTCTGAAAGTTGGTGATGTATTTCTGAAATCTGTTGTTGGTCTTGGTGGGCTTCTGTCAGAGGGAAGAGAGTTCCAGACAAGCTGTGGTCTTAATGTTGAATGGGAAGAACATGGACTTGAAGTTGGAGGCTAGTTTATCGAAGGTTTTCTCAGTGGGAGGGGTGTTTGGGTCAGTCATACGGTCATACCACATTTTGGAAAAGGACACACCACATCCTTTACTCATCTGGTTGAGGGTGGTCATGATCTTGGCCTTGTCAGAGGCATACTGGGTAGGTTGATCTGGAAGTAGGCCTTCATGGCCTTGATCCAACAGATGGGCTTGCTAGGCTCTCCTGAGAAGTTGAGAGGGAGAGTGGCCTTGAGCTCAGGCTAAGTAGTTGCCATGGGAACTAGGGGCTGTGTTGGGATGATGAGAGGTGATGGGGGTGGTGCAGGGGGTGTTGGGGGTGCCAGGGCAGGAGAAGTGGCTACTGGAGGAGTGAGGAGGACAAGAACTGGTACTGGAGAGGTAACTGTGAGTGCTAGGGTGAGTGGTCTAGGTGAAGGGGGGCCTAGGCTTAGCTAGGTGAGTGCTGGGGACTGAGTGAGCTGGTGATGGACTGGATTTGTTGAGGAGGATCTGGTAATCCTTCTGGGTGAGTGAGCTGGAGGCTGGGGGGCTAGGTGTGTGAAGGGATTGGTCCAGGGAGGTGTGGACAATGCTGGGGTGTGCTGAGGTGTATCTTCTGGTTCTGAGTCAAAGGGAGATCTGAGGTTATGCCGAGAGTGAGACATGGTGCTGGGGTGGCCCTCCTCTTAGAGAGGAGGGGCGAGAGAGACACTTGTTCTTTTGTTATGCTGAATGCACATCTAGTGTTTGTTACAGTTTTTCTTTTCTTCCCTTTGATAAGTCCTTCCCTTTGCCTAATCTCTCGAACAACAACTACCAGAACTACAGGGGCTCCTCACATCAACCTATCCTCACTAATTGGTTAGCAAACCCTTGGGGTGATCCTCTACAGAATCTGCAGTAACCTACCTATCTTCACCCTATCACCTCTTCACATCGGCACACCCTCACATTGTCACCTCTTCACCCTATCACCTTGATGGTAACCTTGTACAGCCTTTCAGTCACCATCTTTTGATCCATTGATCCCATCTTTCTGCTGCACACTGATACATCAATCACCTTAGTTACCTATGACTCATTCTGACTCATCATGGCTATATGCACAGCCTATCCCTGTACTATATAGTTTAACCCACTTTGTATCCTAGCTCCCCAGCTAGTTCTACACAATCTACATGTAGTTTTCTGGCCTCCATGAGACTGCTGATTGCAGTTAGTGAGAACCTCCTGTGTCTTCGCACTACACCTCAGAGTGTGCGCTTGACTAGTATCTTTGTTTGAGCTCAGACTTATCATCTGAGCTCTCGACTTGCTAGATAACTCCACGCAAGTGTAACAGTGTTGTTCAAGCAACCTGCAGTAGGGCAGACTCTCACAAGGAGGTCACAGCATCCTATCTGCCTAGGAGAACAAGGGAAGTGAGAGTCTTGAGGGATACTCAAGACACAAGGGACAAAGGGACAAAGGGATCTGAAGGATCAAGGCTGAGGTGTGACAAAAGACTGCGTATTCTTGTGTTAGTCAAGTGTAAAGAAAGTACAAGTACTCTAGACTAACTAAGGGTATGAGTAGCTAGTTGTGTAAGCAACTAAGCTATGGACTTGGTAGAAGACAAAGTACTACTCAGTAGTAAAGGTAGCAAGTAAAGGTAAGGGAATAGGAGCTACCTAACAAGGGATCTAGAAGTGGAGGTGAAGACTAAGTATTAAGGAGCATGTGGGAATGAGAATGAGTACATGTTCCATACAATGCAGAGGTGAAAACTAGAGAAGTACGGAAAAGGTAGAAAAACTGTAACATTTTCCATCATGTAGGGACCAATCTGAGAGAGAAGAGTGAGGGAAGAGGGGAGAGCTGTCTTTGAGAGCATTGACAGCTCGAAGTACAATGGGGTCCAAGGGGGAGGAGGTAGAGATCTTGTCAGTGAGGGCGAGATCAAAGGCTGCAATTATGGTGGGTTCTGGGAGGACAGGGGCAATGTTATCGAGGGAGGTGTCTATGGAGTCTCAGCAAGAGAGAGCATCTGCTGGGCCCATCTGTGTACCTGGAGTGACTTTCCAGATGATGTCGAAGTCCTGAAGGAGAAGGGACCAACAAGCTTGGCAACAGGAGAGTTTACAAGGATCCTTGAGATATGAGAGGTTCTTATGATTGGTGAGGATGGTGATGGAGTGAGGGGTGCCAAGAAGGTAGTGTCACCATTCCTGTAAGGCAAGAATAATTGCTAAAAGTTCTCTATTGTAAATATTGTAATTCTGTTCAGCTGGATTAAACATTTTGAAGAAATAAATGCAAGGATGAAGATCACCATTAATATCAGTTTGGAGGAGGACTGCTCCTGCTGTGAGGAGAGAGGCATCAGTCATCAGTGAAAATGGTCTGGAAGGGTCAAGGAGCGAGAGAACCAGAGTGGAAGAGAAGGAAGACTTTAGAGTGGTGAATGCTTTGTCCTGAAGTGAGGTCCAAAGCCAGTGTTTATGTTCCTTGGTGAGGAGGACAAGAAGGGTGATGATGTTGGAGAAGTTGAGGATAAACTTCCTGTAGAAATTTGCAAAACCTAAGAAGCTGCGAACACCTTTAATGGAAGTAGGAGGTTTCCAATCCACAATAGCAGTTAGTTTGACCAGATCCATCTCCACTACTCCTTGACCAATGATCATACTGAGGTATTCCATTTTCAGAGTGTCAAAGGAACATTTGGAAATCTTGAGGGATAGATTGTGGTCTTGTAGGCATTGAAAGATACTGAGGATTCATTGATGGTGGAGGTCAAGGTTGTCCTTGGTGTGAATGCTGATGTTGTCCATATAGATTTTTAGCCATCCTTCAGTTAGAATATCAGTGAAGATGTGGTTCATAAAACTTTGGAAGGTGGGGGGGCATTGTTAAAGCTGAAGAACATAACAGTAGGTTCAAAGAGGCCAAGGGGGGTAATGAAGGCAGTTTTCCACTGATCTTCTTTGCAGAGTCAGATGTTGTTGTATCCCCATTGAATGTCAAGCTTGGTGAAGATCATAGATTCCTTCATGTCATCAATAAGGTCATCAATAAGAGGGAGAGGGTAAGTGTTTCAGATGGTGAATTCATTAAGATACCGGTAGTCCTGACACAGGCAAAGAGTCCCATCCTTCTTCAGAATGAAGAAAAATGGCAAGGCTTGAGGGGATTTGGAGGAGACGATTCAGCCAGTTTTAAGATTTTCTTCAACAAAAGCTTTACAGGCTTCCTTCTTAGCTGGGTTAAGGGGGTATACTTTGGCTATCTTGGGGATAAAAGATGGTTTTAGTTCAATAACATGGTCATAAGGACAATGGGGAGGGAGGATGCTGAACATCTTTTCAGAGAAGATGTCTGAATATTCCTTACACCAATCTGGGACTTCCTGTTGTGCCAGTTGAGTCGAGAGAATGAGCTTGTTGATGGAGTGGGGAGACAAGAAGTAGAGCATGACTGTCTTGGTGATCCAGTTGATATCATGGTTTTGTTTCTTCAACCAGGTAGTCCCTAGGATAACCTTCCTTTCTCTGAGTGAGGTGACCATGAACATAATGTTTTCTGAGAATGAGGGGAAGAGGGCCCTGGCTGTGATGGTAAACTTGATGATTCCTCTGTGGTTGGGGGTTCCATCTGCATTGGAGGCAGTGAGGGGTTGAGACATGTGATGAATGCCAGATTGAAGCAATGGAACAAGGCTAGGGTCAATGAAGTTTCTGGTAGCTCCACTGTTGATGAGGGCAATGGTGTTGACAATTTGGCACTTGGATTGCAGGCAAATGGAGAGATGGATGGTTCTTTCATTCTGATTGCCTACAAGTACATGAGGGAAGGACAACATCAAAGCAGCTTCCCTATTTAAAAACCAGAAGTGAAGCTATCTACCTTCATCTCCTCAGGTTCAAAACAAAGTTTGAGTGTTTGAAGGATTTCTCCTTCATCTTTCCCTGTGGAACGAAGCTGGGACATATAGGACTCAAGTGCTGAGGGAGGAGTGGTGGCGACTGGAGGGGTAGGAGTGGTAATGGTGGTGCTGATGACCAGGTTATGAGGGCAAGAAGATCTGAAGGGGGTGGAGAAGGTGGTGCATTTTTCAGCATTATGCCTCTTCTTTCTGCATCAAAGGCAGTGGCCTTCTTTGAAGCATCTGGCCAGTTCCTCTGGAGTGAGCTTCCCTATTCTAAGGGTATCAATGTCCATGGCATTCGGGTCAGGGGAGTTGGTGGAGGTGGTATGAGTGGAGGAGAAGAGGGAGGTTTGGTAGTTCCCCTTCTTCAGGGCATTGATACAAGCAACCTGGGCATGGAAGGTCTTGGCTTTTTTGATCCACCCATTGATGGTGTCAGGGACCATGGACATGGAGAGAATGAGGGTAGTGATGTGATGGTCCAGACCTCTGGTCATTATATGGATGAGGGTAGGGTCATCCAAGATACTGGCCTTTGCTGCGAGGTTCTGAAAGTTGGTGATATACTTTTGGAACTCATCATTGGTCTTGGTAGGCTTCTGTTGGAGAGAAGAAAGCTTGAGACAGGTGGTGGTCTTGATATCGAATGGGAAGAAGGTTGATTCAAAGTTGGAGGTGAGTTTGTCGAAGGTTTTCTCAGTGGAGACATTGGGATCAGCCATTCAATCATACCACATCTCAGAGAAGGACACACTGTGTCCTTTACTCATCTGATTGAGAGTGGTCATGATTTTGGCCTCGTCAGAGGTGTACTGGGTGGGGTTGATCTGGAAGTAGGCCTTCATGGCCTTAATCCATCAGATGGACTCACTGGGTTCCCCCAAGAAGTCAAGGGGGAGAGCAGCCTTGAGCTCTGGTTGGGTGGTTGCCATAGATGCAAGGGGCTGTGCTGGAGCGATGAGGGGCACTGGGGGTGGTGCTGGAGGTACTGGAGGTGCTAGGATTGGGGGAGTGACTGCCAAGGGGGCAGGGAGAGTGAGGATTGGTGCTGGGGAGGTTATTGCAAGCACTGGGGTGAGTGATCTAGGTGAAGAGGGTCCTAGACTTAACTTGGAGAGTGCTGGAGACTGGGTGAGTTGGTGATGGACTGGATTGGTAGAAGATGATCCAGTGACCCTTCTGGGGAAGTGGGCTGGAGACTGGGGGGCTAAGTGTGCAAAGGGGTTGATCCAGGGAGGGGTGGATGAAGCTGGGGTGTTCTGAGGTGTGTCCTCCAGTTCAGAATCTGAGGGAGGCCTGAGAGTATGATGAGAGCAGGACGTGGTGTTGGGGTGGCCCTGTTCCTAGACAGGAGGGGCAAAGGGGACTCTTGTTCTTTTGTTACACTGAACACATGTCTAGTGTCATTCAAGCAACCTGCAGAAGGGTGGACTCTCACAAAGAGGTCACAGCATCCTATCTGCCTAGAAGAACAAGGAGAGCAAGGGTCTTGAGGGATACTCAAGACACAAGGAACTTAGAGACAAAGGGATCTGAAGGATTGAGGCTGAGGTGTGACAAAAGACTGCTTGTTACTGTGTGGAACAAGAGTAAAGAAGATACATAGTGAGTAAGGTATATATAGACAAAGATGAGTCATCATCAAAGTCTATGGAACAGGGGAGAATGATGAAGTAAGCTACTACCATCAAGGCACAGCAGGAACAAGATCAAATAGTAACTAAGGGTAATAATCCAAGATAACTCAGATATCAAAGGAGAATTGACCAATGATGCATAAGAAGTAATCATAATGGGTAGAGAAAATGAGAGGACCAGCATGATGAAGAGAACAGATGGAGATAAAGCAGATGTGGGGACAAAGGGAGAAAATCGTAACACATTCTGCATCACAAACATTACAGAACTACCAGACATTGCAACAGTTTTGTTGCTCAGTGTATTAATACAAGCAGTGAGGCTGATGAAGTCACTGGGAATGGTCCACATGGATCTGAAGATGGACTCCAAGCATTCCTGATGAGTACTGGTCCTAGTGTGGGACATGTAGTGAGTGGGTACAAGGTTTAAGTTTGAATATACTGTTAAGTCCAGTTCCTCTGGGCAAGTCTAACAAGGTCTAAAGTTCATGCAGAGTTATGGACAAGGAGGATGAACAGAGGGATGAACAGGGGAGGGCAGAAATGACAGAGTTGGCAAGGACTTTCAAGGCAGGACTTACAATGGCTCAAAAAAGTGTCCCAATGTTGTGGCATTTTGGACAAATGGGTTAACTGCCAGAGATATCGGACAAAAAAGACCAAACACTTGCAGTATGGAAGATAGTACTTGCTCTTGGCATCCTAACCCTGCTTATATCATGTGATTTGGTTGTCATGGCACTGAGATACAACCATTTTAAAATGACATGTCATTGGGACACTTATTTGAGCATCATTCTACCACCCATTATTTAGCAAATAACACAAGAATTTGACAGCTTCTGATGGATGCTATGCCTTGAACCTAGTTGCTTATCTAAATTACATAAACTCCAGATATATAAAGAGTATATATCCCATTTAGCTACTCCATTATCATCAAGAAATCCATTTTTATCTCTATTAAAGCTAATATCTTCTTCTTCACTGAATCTGGCCTCTTTATTCATCATATTTCCTCTCAAACTGGTCTAGGAAAGTCTACTGTGGCTATGTTCATCAACAAACTCCTAGAGAAGGAAAACATTGAGCTAGGATGTTCTTCTAAGCTTTCTCCTACAGTGTCTCAATATTATATTGCACACCAGTAATTGACTGATATCTCAACAACAACACAATATTATCTAAAGATGTTAGGGAGTGGAATGTAGAGAAATTAGTTCTCTAAAAGATGTTCCAGATATATAAATTAATATATCCACATGTGCATGCTCTAGATGCAAAATACAAAAGGGTGTCATTTTGACCCCTGAAAATACTGGGTTTCAGAACTCAACCATTTCAGAGAAAATGTAGCCATTATTAATCTAAACATGGCTACGAAAAATTAGAGAGATCCCCTGTATAGTTTTTGGGATATCAGCCTTACAAAAGCAAAGTTTTATAGGAGTTTCTGTACTCAATGCACAAAAATGCTACTTTCCAAGGCTGATATCTCAAAAACTATACAGGGGATCCCTCTAATTTTTCGTAGCCATGCTTAGATTAATAATGGCTACATTTTCTCTGAAATGGTTGAGTTCTGAAACCCAGTATTTTCAGGGGTCAAAATGACACCCTTTTGTATTTTGCATCTAGAGCATGCACACTTGGATATTTTAATTTATATATCTGGAATATCTTTTAGAGAACCTATTTCTCTACATTTCACTCCCTAACATCTTTAGATAATATTGTGTTGTTGTTGAGATATTGTTGAGATATTAGTCAATTACTGGTGTGCAATATACACTGAGCAACAAAACTGTTCCAATGTTGGTAATATTTGGATTGTTGCATGAATATCTAGAGAACTATTGATACTAGACCTTCAAACATGAGTATCATTAGACAGCTCTGATCAAGGGCTTTCTGGGCATACACACATTGCTTATGTAATTCCTTTTGCATCAGTCAATATTTGCAAATTAATCAAGGGTACTTATTGGGATTGTTACAGTAAATGCAACTGCCTTTTGTTACGCTTGCGTGGAGTTATCTGGCAAGGTCAAAGGTTCGACAACAAGTCTGAACCAATGAAAGCAACTAGTTGAGCACACACTCTGAGGTGTAGTGCGAAGACACGAGAGGATCTCTCTAACTGCGACGAGCAGTCTCGAGGAGGCCAGAAAACTGTTACAAGAAATGCCACCCTATCTCGACTGGCATGATGCAGTATGACCTTGATGAGTTTTTCTTCTCCCTCTACCTATGTTTCCTGGCTGGTAACTTCTGTTGATAGTCATCTTCATTCTGATTTCCTTCCCGTCACTATGCCACCCCAATTCAGTCTTGATCTTGATGCACCCATTTCTATTTCAGACACTCCTCTCCTAAGATGATTCTCTCGCATCATCTCATGTTCCATTCCTCCCCTGGATACCACAGTATCCCTGTCACACTGGATGACTCTGTACTGGCCAATTCTTAGTCATGGCAAGATAGCTTGGGGTATATATGTTACAAGAAATGCCACACTATCTCAACCGGCATGATGTGGTACTACTTTGATAAGTCTCGCCTCTCCTTCTGTCTATGATTACCGCCTTGTGACCGCCTCTGATAGTCATTTTCGATTGATCTCCTACCCGATCCCCATGCCCCCTCAGTTTAGCCTCGATCATGATACGCCCATTGCTTTATTGGACACTTCTCTCCTAAGATGATTCTCTCACATCATCTCGTGTTCCGCCCCTCCCCTGATTACTGCAGTATCTTGTCATGGCGGATGACTCCTAACCGGCCGATTCTTAGTCATGCTGAGTACCCCAGTAGTATATAAAGGCTCGTGACATGTATTACTATTCCCCAGCTAGTTCTACGCAATCTACGTGTAGTTGTCTGGCCTCCTCGAGACTGCTCGTCGCAGTAAGAGAGATCCTCCTTGTGTGTCTTCGCACTACACTTGAGTGTGCGCTCGACTAGTTGCTTTCATCGGTTCTGGACTTGAAGTCGAACCTTTGACCTTGCTGGATAACTCCACGCAAGCGTAACAATATAAAGACCTGTGATATGTATTACCTTTCCTTAGCTAGTTCTATGCAATCTACGTGTAGTTGTCTAGCCTCCTCGAAGCTGCTCATTGCAGTTAAGAGAGATCTTCTCGTGTCTTCACACTACACCTCAGAGTGTGTGCTCGACTAGTTCCTTTCATTGGTTCTGGACCAGGGAGTCAAACCTCTGACCTTGCTGAATAACTCCATGCAAGCGTAACAAAAGAACTAGCTCTTTCCTCATCCCTGTTTCTTAGCAGAAGGACTCTAAAGCAACCACCACGAAATCATCTTCAAGAGGAAGATTGAATTTGCTAGTCCTAGGCTTTGTTCTAGCAATCACCACCATCCTGCAACTGGTGGATAGTGCCATAGCTACGTTGGCCCTATATGTGTCATTGTTTTGCCAACCCAGACTTACTTAAGAAAAAGATTCTACCCCTGCTTGGAATAACAAGCAGAGGAACCCACACCAATCAACATGTCTCCATCCAGGATTAGACTGCCTGAAGAGTCAGACCACGAGGAAGAAAGATACTTTACAAACTCACCAGCCCTGCAACTAGAAAGACGAAGACTTCCTGGAGGATCACAAATTCCCCAGAACCCCTTTCAACCACCAAGGAGACTTCGTCGTCCCTCTCAAGCATCGCCAGCCCCCCCAGTCATTTCCATCCTCCCAGATACAACTGAAGGAGCACATACCGGCTTCTCTACTCCAAGGGAACCATCCCCGATTGATACATCACTTCCAGAAATGACTCACCAACCAACCACACCTGTGGCCCCTCTCCCTTCCCCTTCCCTGGCCCCAGTGCCAACCAAAAAGTCGGAGATCAGAGCAGGATGCCCTGAAGCATTCAGTGGGAAAGCAGAGGATGCTAAAAGATGGTTTCGGGTGATGAAAGCTTACTTCCTGCTAAACCACGAAGTATATGACAAGTTGGCATAGATTGTAATTCTCCTCAACAATATGAAAACCGGACTCGCAGAAACCTTCACAGAAGCCTAGTATCAGAAACTGGACAACGCCATGCTAGGAAAAATCAACATCACCTTCAAAGATCTAGAGAAAGACTTCTTCATTACTTTCTCCCCAGGTGATGCTCAAGCTGACGTGTGATCCAAGCTTTACGCTTTAAAACAGGACAGAGGAACTTTTCCCAATTTCCAGGCTCAGTTCAAACTACTGGTGGCCAATGCAGGCATGGGACATCAAGATACAATCTTGATCGACCTTCTCAGGGTAGCAGTAAATGGGGATATAGTAAACCTCATGACTGCGGTGGACCCAGCCCCTGAGAAGTGGCAGAAATGGATGGAAAAAGCAGCGCAATTCAATCAAATCAGGACTAGAACCCAACTCCTGAGAACAGGACAAGGGCAACTAAATGTGTCCAGATCTCCTCACAGAACCTATAAAGATCTGAACGCAATGGATGTCGACGTAATCAGGCTCTCGCCGATGGAATGAGCAGAGCATTTCAGAAACAACAAATGCTTTATCTGCCACAAAGTGGGATGTTCCACGAGGAACCATTGAATGAAGAATTCCTCCTATAAGGGAAAGACCTGAGATGTAGGCTATAGGAAAGTGTCCCCCACATCTAGAAATGCACCACCGACTTGCATGTTGCAGACAGAAGGAGAGTTCCAGTCGTTCCTAAAGGACAAACAGATCTCCAAGACTGAAGCATTCAAAGCTCTTGAAATCTGCTTCTCTACTGAGGAAGGAACGTTGGAAAACAGACAAAACCCCCAAGAAGAAAAGGAGGAGGGTTTTTAAAGGGGAAAGGTGTTTCAGCGTCACCAATCCCCACAACTATGATTCCTGTAATTGTATCACCTATTGCAGATTGAGCAATCCGACTCTCCGCTTCTTTACGAGAAGAGAAAACAGGAAAAAGTGCTGAAATATCCATACTAGTGGATAGTGGAGCAAGTAATTGCTTCATAAATAAGGATTTAGTGGAAAGACTTGGGCTGGAAACCAGGAAGCCAAAGATACCCATCAAAGCTACCAACGCTGATGGAACAGAGAATGAGAACGGGCTGATATGAAGGAAAGTTACACTCTCCCTTACCATGGAAAATCTACTCCTAGAAAAACAGGATTTCCTTATCATCAATTGTGGAGGTGAAGAAGCGATATTGGGAATGTCCTGGCTCCGACAAGTCAACCCAGAGATAGACTGGGCCAAAGGAGAAATCACCCTCCCTGAATCTGTAAAACTGGTCACACACTCATTCGACCAAATTGAACAAAGATATCTTTTGAAATATCTGATGCTCGATCTGAATGCCTATATCAATCAAGAAATCTGGAAAATAACCCACTCGACAGAGATTGCCCAGGCTGTGATGGCAAACAAGGCAGAAAGTACCCTTCCCCCCGAATTCGAGAAATTTCGACAAGTGTTCGAGGAACCCCCACCAGGCAAATTACCTCTGAAAAGAAAGTACAACCATCACATAGATCTTAAGGATACCTTTGTACCAAAAGTAGCCAAGGTCTACTCCTTAAACCCCAAGGAGTTAGAAGCTTGCAAAACATTTGTTGACAAAAACCTGAAGAAAGGAACTATTGTACCATCACAATCTCCCCAAGCATCACCTTTCTTCTTCATACCAAAGAAAGATGGAGGACTTTGCCCCTGTCAAGACTACCAATACCTTAACGAACACACAGTCAAAAATGCCTACCCCTTACCCTGCATTTCAGAACTCGTTGATCAACTAAAGGACGCCACCATCTTCATCAAAATGGATATACGATGGGGGTATAACAATGTGTTAATCCACCCTCCCGACCGCTGGAAAGCTGTATTCATCACCCCAGTAGGATTGTTTGAGCCAACAGTCATGTTCTTTGGGCAAAGTGTTACAAGAAATGCCACGCTATCTCAACTGGCACGACGTGGCACTACCTTGATAAGTCTCGCCTCTCCTTCTGTCTATAATTTTCGCCTTGTAACTACTGCTGATAGTCACCTTCGATCAATCTCCTATCCGATCCCCATGCCCCCTCAGTTTAGCCTTGATCATGATGCACCCATTGCTTTATTGGACACTTCTCTCCTAAGATGATTCTCTCACATCATCTTGTGTTCCTCCCCTCCCCTGGTTACCGCAGTATCTTGTCATGGCAGATGACTCCTAACTGGCTGATTC
>JBBPTT010000074.1:0-34884 GCA_038094175.1 Boletellus aff. lepidospora
AGAACTCTGACATTGGTGACGATGTCACGACGTGTCACCCACTTGTCACATCCTGCTGAGTCCATTGAACGCCCATTCGAGTTCGAGATACCTCTGGGATTGACACTGAAAAGTATTTTCTCCTACGTATCCCCTGCTTCCGTGAACCGGCGAACCGTGGCTTGTCGCAGCGCACTTTCTGTCCAAAGCATGATTTTGGTTAGTGCCATGCTCCCTGTGGCCCGAAGAGAAGGACACAGTCGATGGTCGGTCCGTTCGACTGTGCGGCCTCCGAGGACCCGCAGACATCTCCCGCAGATCGAACAGCGGGTGGTCGGAAGTGATGCCCCTAGAAAACTTGAGCTCTTGGCGAACATCGAGCATTCCAATTTCCAGGTCGCGGCACGCATTTGCAAACGGCACATGGCGGTCGGTGTGTCCCTGCTACGCGGCCAGCGCCTGCTACGGCGGGGATGATTATCCCGGGAACGGGGCTGTTCGAAGGCAGGAACACGTCCGAAGCTTGGCACGAGGAAGCATCAACGCGCCCGAGATGGCATCGAGTCTACGAGCGGAAATCGGGTTTCCACTCTACCGACTAAACAGTATTTGCCACGGCCCACCAAACGCCACTGCCGAGGTGACGGCGATGTGCAAATATGCAATGTGCTTTAAAACTCCAAGAGCCTCCCTGCCGTGTCGTATCTCGCCCCTCGCCCGTCTTTCTCAGCCAGCGCCATCTGCCAGAGCCGCTCCTCGTCAACACATCCCATGGTCGACTGGCGGTCTCAAACTGAGGTGGTGGCTGATGCCGGTGGGTCGGAACGTCTTTGCAGGATTCTCGTATTCACCAACGGCATCGCTAGCCGCCTTCAACAACTTTATGCACGCTCTTTTGGGTCTTTACATGTAGGTCATGTGTCGCAATTCACTACCAATACGCCTTCGTTCATAGCACATCTTTAGATGGGAATTTGTCACCTCGCTGGACTTTGACTGGCAGTTTTTCTCCGGAAAGAAAAGGTTCAAGTGGCCACTGGTAGGGTTGTCTGTTTGTCGCTATCAGCTACTTTTGGTGACCAATCCTCTCCAGATATTTTATTTCGCGGGCCGCTACTGTCTATTATTTGCTCTCATGGGAATGTGGGTGTGCTTCCCCTTTTCTCCGGACGACGCCGACATGGAAAGAGACTTCCAGTGCCGTAGCCCTCAATGTCAGGACGAAGATTGACTGTCAGGGCCTGTATACATTCAATCAGGTATTTGGCAACGCCGCGATCGGACTGGCGAGCATCAATCTCTCGATCAGAACGTAAGTCAACTAATCGAGTTCCTAGTACACCATTCCTTACGTTTCCCAGGATGGCAGTGTGGTCGCAAGACAAGTATCTCGTTGGTTTTCTTATTCTAGTCATTCTTGGACATTGGTCTCTCCTGTTGCACGGTGAGCCGCTTGGAAGTGCGTCGAGCAATCACATATTTCATTCCCCAGGAATTCTTCTCAAGGCTGCCTGGGTTCAAGGCACTTGTGCCATCACGTACACTGACAACCAGATCCTTGCCATTAGCTTTATATATTCCATGGTTTTCGACTTCACAGTTCTGTGCTTGACGGGTTGGAAACTCGCCTTTCCGGTCACTGGCCGGTCCCAACTTATCAGACTTATATTTGGTGACGGATTAATCTACTTTCTGATCGCGTGAGCCTGCATACATGCACCTCGATAAACCACCAGAGGTATCTGACTTCCCCGTGCCTAGGTTTCTGGCGAACCTACTTGCTACGGTGGGCGCAGACATGTTCCATTTTACTCCACGGCACACTCCTTGCCGACTGCTCGTCTTGACTTTAGATTTTTATGCTGCTCAACCTGAATGCCGTCATGTCGATCATTGCAAATGTTCCCGCTGCAATCGCGTCTACCGTAAGTAGATTGGACGAATTATCCCTCTATTTTTTTTCTTGATCCAACCAACTCTGAATTAGATTGTAGCTAGTCGAGTGGTCCGGAGATTGACAAACTTCACTTCCCCCAAGGCTGAGGTCTTTGCGTCCGTGTATTTGGACATTTGATTTCGCCGTCCTGATACATTTGCATCAGCTCCACAGCTCAATCGACGGTTGCATTCCGCACGCCTGCAAATTCGATGTCGCTTAACCATATCTCTGTGAAAAAGGGAGATGGCGTTCACATACAGGTTTGTCCTTCTGACGCGGTGGAGGTTCTGCTGATCAACTCGGTGGGGTGCGTTAGATGGATACTCTCGTAGAGCGTTCGGATCTAGAGTACGACGCCGCTGGAAGAATTACCCGAGACGGCGATTTCGATCCTGAAGCACAGGCAATCAGCGATGAGTTCAAAAAACCTCCGTACTAAGCTCCCGGCCCGCCACACTACCAATCCAAGGCTTCTTATCCGTTTCTGAGCTTCTCCCACTTTTCACAACACCCTTCGAACGTTTCTTTCCAGTCAATGGAACATCTCGCATCATTTGTTACGGAAACCATTCACTTTTCACGGACCTGCTGGGTCAGAGATAATTTGGACTCTGGTGACTTTGGTCCAGTACCTTGTTTTTTTGGGCTGTTTTATATCTCGGCTGATGTCGTACCTCGCTGTACAATCACTGTCAGCGCCATTTTTCTTCTTGGTGTCATTGCGAGGGTAAAGAAAAATGGCAGTTCCCAACGATGGTGTCGAGATAGCCCTTACCGCGTCAAGGATGGCAGTTTTTTTCAAGGCTGTCCTTTCAAGACATACCAGCGGGTAAAGACGCGTGGATATGCTGCAAAGTTGGTGTCAGTACTTGCTAGTCGGAATTACGTTCACGCGAAAGGTTCCGTCGCGCGTAACCGGGCCGGGCTTGTGCCTTCTTGTCGTTTTTACCTTGTGAGAAAGTGTGTGCAAATTCACCACATCTCCGGTCGACAGCAGCAACCTCAATTGCTGCTGTTGTCCGATGAAAAACATATCATCTGGCTCGGATGAGGAATGTGCCTAGCAGACCGATCACCTAAATCAAAGGTCTCGAGAATCGGATCCTCGGGAATCTCAAGGTGCCGAGAATCCAAACACAGAAAACTTTAGCTTGGGCACTTGGTCCATCATCACCGTGATCTCTAGGCGGAATGATATATTTCCGATCGAATTCTGATGGGAATTGATGTTGCCGCAGTCGACCGAAGATGTGGTGATTTGCACAAATTTTTCTCACAAGGTCAACACGACGATAATGGATCGAGTAACCATGAACGCTCACCTAGTTAACCTCACCATCTGCCATCCTCGCCTTTCCTCCGGGCAGGATTCAAATACAGCGATCGTTACCAAGTCACTCGTTCGCGCTGTCCCACCTGCTGACCACGTATTAATACGAGTCGATCGATTCGGATATTCTGCCAACAACGTCACCTACCAGGCTCTCGGCGAGGTTCCTCATTTCCGGCATGTTTTGCAATCCGTTTTCCAATGATGCATTGGAGTAACAGAAATGGATTCACGCAGATATTTCGATTTCCATGAGGCACCAGAAGCACCGGAATCAGGCGTATCGCCAGCCACCCATGGCGTGACCCCAGTGTGGGGGTTTGGAACGGTGGTCGCTTCAACGAGCCAAGCGATTCACGCTGGTGAACGTGTTTATGGTTTCTTTGCCCCAACACGTTTCCTAGTCTTTCCGGTTTCACCATCAGAGGTCAATCGATACACGTTTACTGTTTCTCGCCCCCAGTTTCCCAAAGGTAGCATGCTACCCACGCAAGCTTCTTGTCGATGTTCACCGTTTATAGACAGGAGACCCTACAATCAAATAACGAGATGCTCTATGGATCCTATGTACGATCCATCGCCTAGTGCAGAAGATCTCACTATGCTTTATCGCCCCTTGTTCTGGACATCCTTCTGGTGCGAGGACTGGATTAATGCCTCGAATTATCGTGGTGGTGCATCCCGAATCCTCATCTCGTCTGCGTCAGCTAAAACAGCCTTTTGCCTGGCGTACCTCATCCGTAGGCGGAGAGCCGCCTCGGGTGACAATGGGCCCGCGAGACAGATCGTTGGCCTTACATCCCGAAGAAACTCTGTGTTCACGAGCAGTCTCGGTCTCTATGACCATGTGCTGGAGTATGACGGATTCGAGCATGGGACTGTGATGAACGAACCTTTGACAAGCTGGCTCTACATCGACCTTGCGGGCAACGAGAACTTGAATTCCAGAGTGTTCAGCCATTTCTCTAGTGCCAGGTTGGACCTCGTTGGCTCTGTTGCTCTCGGTCTTACCAATGTGTCGCCGTCGTCGAAGAGCGACTTGGCGGAAAAGTGGACCACGAATGGATTCTCTTCGCCGGGTGTTTCATCGACGCTGGAACACTTCTTTATGCCCGAGTGGCTCGCAAAACGGAGGAAGCAGCTCTCCATCGAGGAGATCACGCGATTGCAACGGCAAGCATGGTCCACATTCATGCGGGACTGCAGGCACTGGGATGTTTCGATTCGTGTGGTACGTGGTGCAGAGAATGTGAAGAAGGCGTACGAGGAGGTGGTCAGGGCAGGCATTCCTCCCGACCAAGGACTCGTCTGGAGCATGTGGGAGGAGGTGGACGCGCGTTTGTGAGGGGGTGCTTCTCGGGAGCGCTGGCTATTTTTAATAAACGTCTCGATTTGGCAAGACACGTCGGCACGGGGTTTGCTTTCTGTACTGTACCGCTTACTTGATCTTGCCGCACGTCTCGTTTGTATGCCCCTTCACCACATACCACAACCTCCGCACAGCGCTGGGGAACCTTACAGAGGCATGTCCAGACCCTTCGTCAACGCCCGAGTACTCAGCCGCCGTTGTAGGGTTGCGTGCCCGCATCGACGCCAGCCAGATCCCATCCCCAATAGACACCATCGAAGCAGACAGGCAGACATGGGAGGGACAGGCGTACACGACGTTCCCAGGCAACACTGTTCCACTTTCTACGTCGGATTTTGTCGCGTTTGATCAAGGTGAGCGTCGATCTAGCACCGTGTGGATCGGGTGTTTGTCTGCCTCGTCGACGCACTTCCTCTTTCATTACCTCACCTCTTTAAGCCCCATGCTCCGTTGGTGTTGGAGTAACTGACCCGCCCGTGATTCAGGCAATTCGAACCCCAAACATATGCGCGTGACAACGTGGAATTTGCCCCACTCAGCCCATCTTACCCGAGAATGTGGTATACCCCTTGCTGTAGTCGTGCAACCGTTTGCAGACCTTGACCCTCGAGAAGAACCCGTGCCCATGGTTGACTGCGGACCGAGTGGTCCTGCAAGGTGTGCCCAGTGCAGGGCATATGTCAATCCCTGGTGTACATGGGTCGCAGGCGGAAGCAGATGGAAATGTAATTTGTGCTCGCACGAAACAGAAGGTTTGCCTCTACCTCTGATTGTTCCCTGGTCCACTCACTTGATGGCCGCTCAGTTTCACAGGAGTATTTCAGCAACCTGGATGCTAATTTCGTGCGTTTGGACCATGCTAACCGCCCCGAGTTGAACAAAGGTACCGTCGACTTTGCTGTCGAATCTGATGAGTATTGGGCATCACCTCCTCTACCAAAGTTGGTACCGACCTACTTTACCCCCGAACCGCCACCGTCGACACCCCGAAAGCCAGTCCCGTTACATTATCTGTTGGCACTGGACGTTTCCATTAGTGCCGTAGAATCTGGTTTCCTTCGGTCTGTCTGCAGTGTTCTCTTGGACGTCATGTATGGTGGCTCCGCCACCGACGGAACAACGTTCGAGCCCTGCTTTCCACAAGGAAGCAGAATCGGGATCATTACCTTTGACCAAACACTTCATTTTTACAACCTGTCTGTGAGGATCAGCCCAAATGATGCACCGAGTTCCGCTCAACTGTTTACTAGGCAGATCTCCCTCGAGCGCATCAGCTGGTGATGGCGGATTTGGGAGAGATCTTCCTCCCCTTGCGGGACGGACTGTTCGTTGACCCATGGGAGTCAAGGTATGTTTCGAGTTGAAGTGTCGCCACCCTTTGTGTGATGTGCTATGGTAGGACAGTCGTCGAGGACCTGTTAGGTTCTTTACACGAACGCAGCAGCCAGACTGTCGTCAGAGAGTCGTGTCTCGGCGGAGCTCTTATAGCTGGACTCGCTTCTTTGGTGTGCAGTGAGGGGTTATGTCATGGGGATACCCTTATAACAATTCCGCACAGGCTGGTCGGGGGGGTCATGTTGTTGCATTCCAGTGTACCATGCCCGCAGTTGGCCCTGGAGCTTTGGAGCCCCTGGCTGATGAAGGCAGCTTTTACGGTACGGACAAGGAACGTACACTTTTCAATCCTCGGGCACAGGCATGGCGAGAAATTGCCGAGGAATGCTCCGACGAAGGCATCGGTGTGAGCATGTTTTTGGGGATGAGTAGAACCATCGACCTCGGCTCGATTGGTGCGCGATTGGCATCGTTTCATTCAGGGAATCTAACGCATGGCGTGCGCAGGCATCGTTCCTTCTACTACTGGTGGGGAGCTATTCTTCCACCCTCGGTATAATCCTGCTCGTGACCAAATCGTACTGGCCTCCCAGCTCCGGAGGTTGGTGACGCGAACAACGGCATTTAGCTGTTTGATGCGTATACGTTGTTCCCATGGTACTGTTGTTCCGTGTCCTTGCCATAATTCTGACTTCGACTTCGTTTTTCCTAGGTTTGCGGATATCGAAATACTATGGAAATTTTCAAGCGCGGTCACCCACGGATCTGGCGCTTGGTGTTCTCGACTCTGACAAGGCTATCTCCGCGCTGATCGAGCACTCTCGGACGTTGGATGAACGTCAATACGCCTACTTGCAATGTGCAGTCTTGTATACGTCTGTTGATGGCTGGCGACGAGTGCGAACGTGCAACCTTGCTCTGCAGGTGGTATCATTGGCTGGCAACGTGTTCCGACATGCAGACATGGACACTGTTGTGTGTCATCTGGCCCGAGAATGTGGACTATTTCTATCATTCCTGATTCTAGGCCGTTGACTGACCATGTTGAGTAGCCATGGCGGGCTTGTCTTTGCGACGAATGGCGCAAATCCGAGAAGATTTGACAGAGAGGTGTTCGTCGATTTTGCTTGGCTACAGGAGGAATTGTGCAGCGGCTACAGCGCACTCACAGGTGAGCGCGTCGAGCCCGACTTTTGGCATGCGTCTGAGACATTTCACAGTTGATAATACCGGAAGCCTTCCGAACACTTCCGCTCTACACGCTGGCGATAACAAAAACGAAACCCTTGAAAGGCTCGTCTTTGGGTCTGTTGATGGCGAAGCATGGCTCATGATTGTGTGCAGGACGCAATGTTTCCGCGGACGTTCGAAACTATTACGCTCGGAAGATTCTTTCGATGAGCGTTCGCAGCACGATGCAGCACCTCTATCCCCGCCTTCTGGCACTTCATGACCTGGACCAAAGTGCGGGACCTGCCGACCCGATGACTGGTTGGGTCAGTTCGCCGTCGCTTATGCGAGATAGCTACATGTTCATGGAGGGGCACGGCGTATATCTCATAGGTATTTTTGGGAGAGCCTTCTGCAACTGGACGTGATAACAGCTGATGATCGATTGATAGACAACGAGGAGTTTATGATCTTCTGGGTGGGTGGCAGCGTCATGCCTCAGGTACTCATGGACTTGTTCGGCGTCGACGACATCGTCGCCTTGGATCCGAACAAAATGGTCAGTTTTGCGGTGACGAGTATAGCGACCGACTGTCCTGAACGCCCATTGTGTAGACTGAGCTTCCTGTTCTGGATACCCGACTGTCGAGACAGGTCCAGCATATCCTCGGTCGCCGTTACAGCCAACGCGGACGCGTTCCAAAGACGCTTGTCGTCCGTCAGGACATGGACGGGATGGAGATTGAATTCAGCGATATGCTGGTCGAGGACCAAAACAGCGGCGGGATGTCCTATCTCGACCGTGAGTGTTTGCCCCCCGTGTGCAGTAGAGCGGCCCATAGACTAAAACCGGCCCGACGCCCGTTTCCGTTTTCGCAGACCTCTGCCTCGTTCACAAACAGATTACTGCTGCGGTGGGTTAAAGTATCCATGGAGCGGGCACGTCTGACTGGGGAGTCTAGCTCACGAACGGCGGTTCGCTCTCTGGGAGCACGGGCCTTCGAGGATCACCTTGGTAGATCGGCGAGCTTTTTTTTTTTCTTCTTTTTCAGATCCGATCCCTGATAGAATATGGCACCACTTGTTCTCATGACCGACGTGCTCGTTGCGGAAATGTTGACAACGCATCCCACACTGATCGCGGGTGACTCACCGCTGGGCATCTTCTCAGAGCCATCATGAACTTATCGGGAGCACGGCGAACTCATCTATGGACAAGACCTGCTGACAGACAGGCCTAGAATTTGGGCATGCTTCATTTCTGCCAGACAATGAGGCACAGGGCTTTGTGCATGCGCGGGACTGAGTTTGTGGAGCGCGTATTGAGCGGTGGTGTCCCGAGTGAGGCCATCGGTGCACTCCGCGCGTGATGATCGTGTGCTGCGTGCGATGCTCGCTCCTGGGCTTTGGTTTAGAGTCGACAAAAGCAAGGGGACAGAGTCGGCGAAGATGCGATTTACTGGCAGACGAGCATCACCCCTGTGGGGCCCAGGAATAGCCACGTTGGTACATTGTCGGCAACTGGCGACGAACTTACGGCACTGGGGACCGGATATCCGCTTACGTTTGTCGTCATTCGCCCGAGAGCCATGATGTGCAGTTTACCGTCCGCTGCAACCAGGATGTGCTTGATGGATCGAGCTGTGGGAGGCCCCGGCACGTGTGGGAGCGGAAATCGCGGGATGGGAACGGATAGGAAGGAGAGGGATCAAACACACGATCGCTATCGGCGTTGGATGGGGGGGAGATGAGCCACCAGATCCATTTTTCATGGGAAGCCCGGGTGTTTCCAGCGGGCGGTGTCGAGAACGTGGCCGTCGGACGAGCGTTGCTCACACGACCGGGAGTCCTTGGGCATTAATGCCTGGTGTGGACACGTGATCGCGACTGGCTCCACACCGTCCGTCCGTCGTCGTCCGGCTGGCCAGAGGCTGTCTGGCTGTCCCGCGCGAATCAGGGCCGCGATGTCCGGAGGAGTGCGCGGGCGAGCACCGCGGACGGGGCTCGCATTTACCGCGGCCGCTCCGTCGCGGGCAGCAGCGACGGGCGAGCGGAGACGCTCATGTTCCCACGGGTGCACGACCCGTCCGCGGCAGGCAACGGCAGGACTGGAGCGGGGCAGCCTCTCGACGGGGACTCGCGCGCAAGAGCAACGCCGAAGTCGCGACGCCGCCAGCGGAGCGCAACCCGCTTTGATGCGGGCCTGCCAGCAACAGCAGACGAGCACAAAAACGGGTCCACAGGTGCGCCTCGTCACCCAGATCTCACCCAAAATCCGCACACGGACGCGTGGTTTCCGCGGAGGCCAGGTGCGTCTCAGCGTGTTGCTTCGAGCATTAGGCTATTCGGTTGCGTGCGCCTTCTCCGCCCGCTTCTCCCCCCCCTCCGACTCGCACTCGTATATCTCCCGCAGCCATGGTCTTCGTCTTCGAGTCCTCTTTTTCTTCCCCCCCATCCCTCTGCGCCCAGTTCCCCGCACGGCGGATCGCGACCTGCCCTCGCGGATCCTTGCGTACGTGCCCGCGTTTATATGCGTCCTCTCTCTGACCACCCCCTGCGCGCTCTCTTCAGTCCTCCGACTTTTCCTCGTCCCCCGTTCTCGCGTGCACACCCCCGTGCACGCTCTCATGACCGTTTCCTCGCTGCTTATATTCTGATTCCGCTCCGTCCTCTGCATGCTCTCGCCCCTCATGAGTACCTCCCCCACCCATACCCTCTCGCAGTGCGCGACCGTCAACAACAGCATCGAGGCACTCAACGAGCAAAAGACCGCCCTCGCGTGTCCCCCTCCCGCTTCATCCCGTCCCTCGGGGGAGTCGTCCAAGTGCCCCCCCGCCCAAAATATACAGCCCGCCGTCGTCGTCTCCCGTCTCCGTTTCTTCTTGATCATGGCCAGCCTCTGGATCGGCAACTTCACCGCCTACCTCAACGAAACAACCTCGACGACCGCCATGCATGTCATCAGCGCCGACTTTGATGCCCTCCCGAGCCAGAACTGGCTCGCTACCGCATACCTCCTGGGTTTCACCGTCACCCAGACCCTCCTCGGCAAGTTCAGCGACATCTTTGGTCGCGCCCAAGTCTTGCTCATCACGATGCTCATCTTTGCCGTCGGCACGCTGTGGTGCGCACTGGCTCCAGTGGGTGTCCTTCCCTCCATCCCTCTCTCGTCTCACGCCCTCCGTCCCAGTCCATGAATTCCTTGATCGGGGCTCGTCTCCTTCAGGGCATCGGCGCCGCCGGAAGACAGTCTGTCGGCGTCATCATCGTCTTGGATCTCACGACCCCTGACACGCGCGGACTCTGGCTCGGATTCTTCAACTGCGCCTCCGCCGTCGGTCTCGCGATAGGCCCCGTCCTCGGGGCAGTCATATCCGTCGACGCCAACTGGCGGTGGCTGTTTTGGATAACCCTGATCCTCATTGGCGTCACTCTCGTCATCGGCTCGGTCAGCCTTCACTATCCCGTGCCCCACAGACAGCAGCGCGTCGGTCTCCTGGCCCAGCTGCGAGAGGTGGACTACGTGGGCTGCTTCCTTGCCGTCACCATCTCCAGCACGATCTGCATCGCCATAGAGATGGGAAACAAACTGTTTCCGTGGGACGTGAGTATCCTGGACACCGCGGTCTTTACACTCACCGATCTCGCCCACTCCAGTCTGCACCCATCATTTCTCTCTTCGTCGTCGGCGGGTGCCTCGTCCCCGTCTTTGTCTACTACGAACTCAACGTGGCCGAGCAGCCCATCGTCGACATCGACCTGTTCAGGATACCCAACATCCCCATCGCCTGTCTCATCAACTTTCTCACTGGCGCGGGCTATTTCGGTTCTGTCTTCTTCCTGCCCCGCTACTTTATCGACGTCAACGGGTCCAGCCTGGTGACGTCCGGGATCCAAATGTTTGGATTGATCCTCACTCTCGGCGCCTCGTCTGTCCTCGGGGCTAACCTCGTCTCGCTCACGGGTCGTGTGCGACTCGTAGGCGTGGTCGGCGGTCTCTTGTACGCGTTGGGAAGTGGCTTGATGTTGGCCGTCGGCCGTTCCACGCCCGTCGCACGCACCATCGGGTACTCGGTGTTCACTGGCTTAGCGTCTGGGCTCCTTTACCAGCCCTCCCTCGTGGTCGGCCCCATGTCGGTCAAACCGTGCCAAATCGCTGGCATCAGCGGTTTCCTGTCCTTTCTTCGAACGCTGGGTGGCACGTTTGCGACGGCGCTTCTCACGGCCGTGTATGAGACCAGCTTCACACAGTCTCTGCGGGGACAGCTCCCGCCGTCGCTCGTCCGCCAGGGCCTGGGGCTGGCGGACAACCACGCCATGTACCCCCAATACGAAAATCAGATCCTCAATGCGCTCGTCAGGGCCTATCACCTCGGTACGATTCCTGCCATCTGTTTTGGCGTCGTGTATGCCATTGCGGTGGTCATGCTTCGAAACGTGGACTTTACGCCCGCCTGGAAGCGAAGACGCATAGCAGCGAAACTGGCCTCTGAGAAGGTCTGATGTGTTCGACGCTTTGATAGCATCGCCCTTGCCTGTTTCTTTTTTTTTTTTTTGCACACACTTTACCTGTGGAAGCGAGTGCACCTCTGTTTACGATGCGCGTCTTTTTTCTTGTCGCCCGCACACTTGCAACGGACTCTTGAGCATGACTAGCAATTCCCCTCGGCTCTTTGTTTCACACCTTTTTTTTTTTTCCCGCGTGTGGAACGACCACTCCTTTGCAATCGATCTGTCGCACAACATCCACGTACTAGACTAATTTATCAACTTTGCTGTACAATCGACCCGCAGTCGCCACTCGCCGCGGGCGAGCGACTGCGTGTCGCAAAGGGCACGGCGTGTGCGTGCGATCCAGGCCAGCCATCGCCTCGGAGCCTGTTCACGAACGCTGCCCGGGCGCTCAGAGTGACGTACTGCCCGCTCCGAGTCGTGGCACCCGCGGCGCTGCCGCCTCCGCCCGTCGCTTCTCCGCGTTTGCGTGTCCCCCGTCTCTCTCGCTTGCGTGTCGCCGCAGCCGTTTCACGTCGAGGGACCACTGCGCCGCCAGCTCTCTCTCCCTCTCCCTCCCTCAGCGAGGCACTGCGACGTGTCGACGCGCAGAGTCATGATGCACGTCCCGTTCGCTGCCCAATCTGGTTCCACAGGCGTGCACGGACGATCGGGGGCTCGCCACCGCGAGGCAGCAGAACGCAGTGGAGCCCCTGCGCGTACGACCAGACGACGGAGCGCAGGGGACGAACGAGACTCCCCCGTCGAATCGGCTGCCAGCGCGCACCATCATCATCATCATCATCATCCACGGGCTGGTAGGCAGCAGCCTGGCGTTCCGCGGATCAGCAGCGCCTGCCACCGTGGAGGCGGGTCGTCGGACGGACGGGGCAGACCGCACAGCCCGCGCCTCTTCCGTCCCGTCATGGCGTCGCAGTCGAGCTCGAAGCCGTCGGCGCAGAGACCGCCCCGACGGGACGGGCGGCCCTGTTGGCGCGGCGTCCCGTGGACTCGGAGCAGGACATGACGTGTGCACAGTGCATGCTCGGGGCTTGGACGACCAGCTTGGATCACGCCCGGCGCAGTGTGGGCAGAGGGTTCCTCATTCTCCATTGCACAGGCACTGTAGCTAAACCCCCCATTGCAAGCACCCTGGATTCGCCATCGTCTCTCGTCAAAGGGCAGGATGCACTACGTCTCGTCGGAAAACTCCTCAATGACCGATCGCGGCTTAGAGTACAGCCCGAGTGGCGTGTACTGGATGTCATGGAAGCTGCACGACTCGGTCAGCATTTGATCGGAGTTGAGTGGAGATGGGCGACCGACCCGAAAGCACCTGGCCCACCAAGCGCAAATCCCCTTGGGGTATTCGTCCACTGAGGAGCAGCCGTGATTCCGAGGACCAACACCCTCAGTCCATATTTGTACTGCGGCGTGCCCAGCGCAGAGCCGCTCTGAGCATCCAGCACCGCAATGAGATCGGGCACAGCGGCCAACATCTGTACACGCCAGAACATCATCAGCACGCTCTGTGGTGAGAGATTCCAGCCAACTCAGCACCGTAATTTGTCCATCGGGGGCTGCGTGTTCCGCGTACAGGTTTTCGTTCTTGAATGGTATGATTAATGTTCCGTGGAATCTCTCCCTAGTCCTGTCGGACGCATCGTCGACTGCTTCGTCCACGGACAGCGTCGCGATAACGACTTCTCCGATCGTATGTCCCTTGTACAACCTGAGAACCCATGAGCCTAGTCCCGTCTCGTCAAGCGCACATCATGGCATACCGTCGACGAAGATCGACAATCTTTCCGCTGAACAACACCTTTGCTGTCTTGGTCCCTCCGACGGCATCGACGACGACGTGGCCGATATCGTCAATGTTGGACTGCTTTCGCGCGAGCGCAATGGCTCGTCCGATCCGCCAGCTCAACGATATCGTGTTGGCGATCATGGACACCTTCAGGTCCTTGGCCCGTTGCGGCCGACTGGCCACCCCCACGAACGTCCTGATGACGTTCAAGTTGGGCCGATGGCGGGCGGCGTCGCGCGGGCCACTCACCCCATCTCGGTACAGGCCGCGCGCATGGCCGCGTCCACGTCAGAGTCTCTCTTTGCCTTGGTCATGATCTTTGTGACGCGAAATCGGGCCGTTAGCTTTCGAGGGGAGAACGAGGTGCGAGCGGAACGAATCTACCAAGACGTTGCCGTCCCCGCTCGCCATGGAACTGGGAAGAAGGGCCACCGCACGACCGGATTCGTCGTGCACGTTGACCGTCGTCTGGTGCCACTGCAGCAGAAGTCCGTGAGTTCGTCGTCGCCTGCGTGTCACACGATCGCCCTACGGTTGGATATGCGCGACCCTAAAGAACGGACCGGTCACCGATGATCGCGAAAAGAGGGATCGTCTGCTACATGCCATGAAATCTCCATCGACGATCGGGATGTCATAGTTCTTTGTGGCGGCCGTGATCATCTGGACGGAATATCAGTGCGAGAACTAGCGCTCAAGGGACGTATGATCCACATTGATCATCCCGTTTCCTCCTCCGATTTCCAGCGCACAGAGCGCGGTCGGCTTCGTTATCTTTTGGAGCGTGGATGAGACCCGGATGCTGCCAATCCTGTGAGCCGTCACTCACTCCCATAAACTCCCAGAGCTCGGCGCTCGCATCGTTGTACCTGTGCAGGGTTCGATCAAGGCTTCCTAGAGGCAAACGCGCACGCGCACTCGTTTCCAAGTAACCTCTCCAGGGACACCTCTGGGCTGCCCAGCGCCCCGCCGAAACCGACGAGCGCGTCTGGGGCGAGAGACTCCAGATCGACAACGCGGATGACCTCGCCCGCCCGCACCATCTCTCTCAACTCTAAAAAGATGTGCAACGGCGTGCCACCTCCACCACAACCTAGGACGTAGCACCCGTCCGCTATCCACTCGAGGTCTATTTCAGACAAGAACCACTGGCCGTCTTGCACTCTGGGCTTGTAGGCAAGAATGCCATCCGCCGAATCCAGTGGAGAGGTCTCTCCGGATGCAGCGTCCTGTGTCGTGGGAAAGCGTGCGGTGGCGTTCTCGCTAGGCACATCCAAGGGAGCGTCAGACTCGTCTATTTCGTCAGGGACCGCCTTGCCGCTCCAGTCACCAGCAGCCTTGACGTAGAAACGGCATCTTCCAGCGGTGTATGCGATGGGTATCACTTCGCTCTCTACGATGGAAACACGATCCGGAACAGCACCAGAGGCCACCGCACGGGCGATTGCTTTGGCCTCGATGGCTTTCCTTACTTCGGGCACGGGAGTGGACGAAATGTCCTCGAACGTGTCAATTGTGGCGGATATCTGTGCGTCGTTGAGCTGCAGTTCGAGTGCTGTCAGACAGGTCGTCCTTACCTGGGCGATGGCGGCGCCAACCGCGTTCGCGACGTCGTAATGTGGAAACCTGTGCACCCGACTGATGCCCACGAGCTCGTCTGGCGCTAAAATCGATCCTCCGCCGACGAGATAGACGGGAATGTCCGCCGCTGACGTCTTCATCGCGTCGAGCGTGTCCTGCAACAATGTTTTGATTGCCTTTTGTGCACCGTCGATGACGGACTGGTCAAGCGCTGCGACGCGGGAAGGATCCCCAACGGATGCCCTTCCAGCAGCGACGGCAACGTCTGTAGCAGTAAGAGTGTCACCTTTGAAAATACGGGCTTCGGATGTGATTCTGTGCCCGACCGAGTCAGGGCCCACAGTGACCCGTTTCGAATGGGAATCCTGGCGGACGAGGGAACCACCTCCGAGACCAATGCTGGGGATGGAAATTCACAGTGAACAGGGATTTTTATTTTTGGAGAGAAACGTGTCGGGTTACCTGGTGACATGCGGCATAGAGAAGTTGAGTAGGACCCCGCAAAGCTCATGAAGGGCTGCGGCTTGCCGAGGGAAGCCGCTAGGTCTTCAAACCGGGGGAATCAGAACCAGGAACGTATGGCTCAAGAAGAACACGCACAGAAGCACACCGATGTCGGTCTGCGGATTCCATCCGTTATAGAGGGCAAGCGACAAGGGGGAACGGGACAGAGACGAACCGTTGTACCTCCTATATCGATCACCAGCGCGGATTCTTTGGGGATGTCGGATTGAAGGGATGCTAGAAATGCAGCGCCTCGCATTGAATTGGTGGGACCAGAAGAGCTATTCAATTGTTGTGGCCGGAAGTTCTTTGATCGCTGAAATTCCGTGGTAACAATAAAGACTTACAAGGTACGAATGGGCAATTTGGCGGCCTGCGCGCAGTTGAGTAAGGTGCCATCGTTACTCGTGATGAACACAGGGCATCTGAGGTGCAGCGCGTGTGCTGCTTTCTGGAAGCCTGTGACCGTCTTCTTTGCATACCTGAGAAGCGAGGCGTTGAGAATGGCAGCGTTCTCGCGTTCTAGGAGGCCAATGTGAGCCACGTCCTTGGAACACACGATGTGGAGGTGTGGTAGTTGAGCTCGCACGATCGAAGCGACGTGTTCTTCCTGTTTGAGGGTAAAATCAATGGGGGAAAAAACGGAGATGATCGCGACCGCGTGAATGTCCTGTTGGGGCGTTTTCACGTTTGGCGCCAACCCGTGGTACACAAGGAAGTACGTGCCTCCTTGCCGATCTTGTGACAGGCAAACTCGATCTCTGTGACGTCGACGCTCGCAATTTCGCTACCATCGATCTGTAATCCGCCGGAAACGAGAAAGCAGGGCCCCTTTAATACTGACGGAAGGGCGTGGATGGTCGTTGATGAGGAGCGGCATAAAGAACGTACTGTTCTTCAGGTCTGGTGGGAAACCAACGAAAGGAGGGGTCCCGCGGGTGAAGGGACCACAGAGGCGGATGACAGCGACACGGTCTAGCCGAGCACGGTTCCGCTCGACGAGCGCGTTCACGAAATGCTAGACAGAGATGAATTGCGTGCGGAGGGCGGCAGGGGCGACATACGGTCGTTCCGATGGAGATTGCCTGGATGTCGGTGGCATGCGGGACTCGATCGAGGACACTTTGGACAGCGCTCTGGATGCCCTGAGTGACATCTGGGGTCGTGGGCTGCTTTGCGGATGCGAGGACATGCCCGTCTGATACGTTCAGGAGGACGGCGTCGCTGATGCGAAGATTGGATCGGTGGCGAGCGCACAAACGGCCAAAGTACGCACGTATTGGTCCCTCCGACGTCGACGCCGATGCGGAGAAGCGGCGCCATATGTCGGTGGGTCCGCGCTAGAGGTGCGAGGGCTATCTAAAGATCACGTGACTAGACGGCGTAGCGATGGGAACAAGTTTCCTGAAAAGGATCAGCTAGTTCGTCGTTGGAAATCTTAAGTAAGTAAGAAAGTCGACCGACCACGCGCCGCAGCTCGGCCTTGCAAAAATTCCAGACGCGAGCGGCCATCTTGAACGATGGCCAGCGCCTCCGACGGTCTCGCTGCCACTCTTTCTTCCTTGCCCGAGCTTTCTCTAATTCCCTTTGCCTCCTCCTCCGAGCGCAAGTTCCACCTCCAGCTCCTCCTCGACCACAAGGAAAAGCAGCTCCAACAGGCCGGTGCACTCGGCCAGCGCGTTCTCGCTCAGCAGATCGAACTCGAAGAGAAGATTCGTCATCTCCAGGACTTTGATGTAGAGCGTGGCGACGACGAAGATCTCGACGCAGACGCAAGGGAGCGCTACCGAGAACTAGCGGACACCGTCAAAGCTTGGAACCTTGAAAACGCCCAGCTGTCGAGCGCGTTCGGTCCAAAGGTATATACTTTTTCCTCGGTGATCTCCCCCATATCAATTCTCGTCCGTGTCTTTACTTCCTCCCGAGCCGCGTGGCGCCCGCGCGCAATGGCCACTCATCGCCCATGCATTTCTGATGCTTGCTCGAGTGGCATTCATTTCCCCCTCCAACACACGCGCAACGTTGCAGGCACACTATATACAGCCTCTTCACAGAAGTGCTGACGCGTCCGCCCCGTGGCACATGTTCATCAAACTTTCACCCTCGCTTCGCTATCGCCCTCGTTTTGTGTTTTCCTCTCTTTGACACGTTGCTCAATCTGGTCTCTAGTCTTCTACAGAGGAAGTCGTTTCTCCACCAGCTCCAGTCAAGGACCTTCCCCGCGATGAACCCGAACGCTCCAAACCTTCCTCTTCCTCTGCCGCCCAGTCTCGCCGAGCCAAAAATGCAGCTCACAGAGCAGATGACGTCGGTGCGTCTTCTCCCATCAGATTAGACCCACCTCTTGTCTCAATTCTCGTTTTCATTTCCTTCGTCTAGAATTTGCATTTGAAATCGGCAGCGGCTTGCTCACCGAGGTTCGGCGTCTTCAGAGTCTTCTTGGAGAGCGAGACAAAGCAATACAGGACATGAAGGAGGAAAAGGATGATCTCGAGAAGAGCATCGAGTCCCTTCGTGTTGCTCTCCGTTCCCAGGAACAAAGCTCAGGTGTGTGCCCCACCATCCTGACCTCGCCTTTAATTGATGTCCAACCCTGTCAGACAAATTCAAGGAGGAGAACTGGAACCTCGAAGTCACCCTGCAGGAGGTCCGCTCACAGCTTTCGGACTCCCAAAGCACCGCGCAGAGATTGGAATCCGAGTACAAACGACTCACAAAACTGCTCAACACAGCACGCGAGTCTGCGGACCAACACAAGAATGAAGTGGAGCGCACCAGGGCCGCGTTCGACGAATTCAAAGCCAAGCATGATACAGAGTTCGCACAGGCACGGAAGCACGCCGCTGGTCTTCAGCGCGACAAGTCCGATCTGCAGTCTGCGCTTGATGCTTTGAAGGTGGAGGTAGCAAAGGCGAATCGGAGACTGGGCCCCAAGTTTGGCTCTCCTCTTACCCCAGGGACAGGAGACGCCAATGACTTTTTGACCCCTGCCACTGCTGACGAAGATGATGTATTCACCGCAGGGGGCGCGTCTACAAACAGGAAACGGCAGGACACCTCGGCCGTCTTCCAGTCAGAGTCATTCGAGGACCTTGCCGATGTTTCTCCTGACCCATCACCTTCGCGTCCGTTTCACGCATCCAATCATCCCAACAAGGAATTCGAAGCGCTTCAGCAACGACTCTTCCACGCCGAGAGACAGATCAAGACACTCAAGGGATCCCTTCATCGCGAGAAAGAAATGCGCATGGACTACAAGCGTAAACTGGAAGCCTCGCCCGGGTACATTCACGACGAGAATGAGTCACCTGAACTCTTTGAGGACATTGATGCCTCCGAATCTGTCGCAAACTCTAGACCGAGACACAGGCTCACTCCTTTCCGCCACGGTCGAGGTCGTGGCCGGAGAGGCCGCGGGGGTACTTCACTTGCTGAACGATTCGAGAAAGCTAGTCGCAGTGTTTCACCAAACGGTGTCGGCACCCTCGGTATCGAGCCAACATCTCCCTCTATTCCGTCAATCCCTGGTGCTTTGTACGACCAAGAAGGTGGCCCTGATGAATTTGACCTGGATCCGTCCGAAGACGATCACAACGATGAGGAGGACGTGCAACAGCGTGGTCTGGAAGTCTCGCCGCTCGCCTTGGTGTCCAATCGGACGAGTGTGGATGGAATGGATCCCATCTTTGCAAATGTGCTTCGTAAATCAGCATCCCACAGCTCTTTGCGGTCGAGAACCAGTCCTCTGCGTCATTCCCTTCTCTCGCGCAGCGGCCGAGGCGGTGCGGCACGCCGTCCACGCGGTGGTGCTGCATTCCAGGAAGCACGACCACCCTCACTCGTCGGACAGCCAGAGGCACTGTCTGCGGCACTCTCCGCAGAGTTGGCTGTAGGGATGACTGGTGTGATTGAAGATGACATTCTCGCTGAGAGACGCGAGACCAAGGAAGTCGAATGCCAGACTGACGAAGGTGAGATCGCATTGCTAGTCCCCACTCTCCCGCCCGTTACGACCGAGGTCGGGGTGCAAGCCGAAGCCGGGACGGGTTCGTCCGCCACCAGTCCCCTTGTCACCTCAGAGGTGTTTTCGCAGACGGAAGAAGTTGTCATCCAACACACCGATACAGCTGTGCAACACATGCCTTCCGAGGTCGACACCCAAGTGGGAATTCATCCCTATTCTTTCCCCAGACACCCTCGTTACCCCGTCTTCTCCCCTGCCTCCCGTCGCACAACGCCTATGCAGTCCGATTTCACCAAGCCCTCCGACGATGATAGTGCCGACGTAACCGTGCGGAACGGCCGCATGCCTGGCACCCTTTCCACACATTCCGAGTCCGCTTACGAGTCCGAGTCCGACTTTGACGACGATGCCACCGAGACGGGTGTCGAGACGGAGACGGATGCAGATGATTATCAGGACGCTCGAATGAGTCTTGGGATGGTAACGCCTTCCGAATCTCGCGAAGACTTCCACTCAATGTTGACGATCTCGGACAATGACTATTCCGAGAGCGATGAAGAGAGTATCAAGGCGTCGAAGATTTCGAGTCGGGGGGGTTGGTCATCCGTGGAATCTCTTTCAGAGCAGAAGGAGACGTATGTGCCTGGGTCCCCCAGGACGCCGGTCGAGTATGATGAAAAGAGTGTCGGTGTGGTGTTCGAGGAGGTCAAGGTCGTCGAAGTCATCAAGGAGGTCGAGGTGATCAAGGAAGTAGAAGTGGTCAAGGAAGTGATTAAGGAAGTTGAAGTGGTCAAGGTCGTCGAGGTGACCAAGGAAGTGGAGAAACCTGTCGAGGTCATCAGGGAGGTTGAGAAGCCTATCGAGGTCATCAGGGAGGTTGAGAAGCCGATCGAAATAATCAAGGAGGTCGACAGGCTTGTCGAGGTAATCAAGTACGTCGAGAAGCCGGTCGAAGTCGAGGTGGTCAAGTATGTCGACAAACCAGTCGAGGTTGAAGTCATCAAATACGTCGAACAACCAAGGCCGGAGGTTAGAGAGACGCCAACACAGACGGACACCCCGAGACCTACCACCCCTCCCGCTGTGCCAATATCAGCCTCTTCTACGCCCTCTCCAGGGAAGCAGGATGCCTCGAGCTCCTCTATCACACCGCTCGCCCATGCCGCTGCACCGGGCACAACCATTGGCCTCTACAAGGTTGGAACTAATGGGCAACAATTCCAACTCGTGACAGCCTCACCGCCCGCCTCTGGCCCGACCTCCCCTGTAGCTTCCATCAGAGACTCGGTGGTCGCAACGTTCAACATGATTCAGTCCCGAGTATCTCGGTCCGAGCAACGCAAGTCAGTCGAATCCGTTGTTTCCTTCGTTGAGGAAGAAGACCCTGCGAGGCGTTCCCGGACAGCATCGAACGTGCCTTCAGTGGTTGACAAGACACGTCCGCCAACGATGGCCTTGCCCCCGCCTCCTCGTCAACCGCCTCCACCCAACAGCATGCCCCCACCATCATTTGTACCCGAAAGACGATTCCAAGCAACATCGTCTGCTTCGGATGTTCCTCCACCACGGCCATCATCACCCCCGCCACCAGAACTCATTCAACGTGCAACCACGCCCACGTTCGGTACAATGCTTTCCGTGAATAATAGAGGCTCATACGGTCCAAGACAACACGGATCGAGTATGCCTCCTTCATCAAACATTCGCCAGCCACCGTCAACGAGCAGCTTCAGATCTGCTGCCAATGCTGCTGCTCATGCACAGAATCCACACCCTCCATCTGGCTTGCCATCGTGGACAGTTCGGGAGAAGGAGCGCAGGGAATTGTCCAGTACTTCTCTCACCTCGGACCACAGTGCGCTCTCTCCACGGTCGTCGATGTCATCGGACCACAACCCATTCGTGAACCGTGGGCATGTTCAAACCGTATCTGCTACGCCTTCCCAGGGCACGGACCAGGCTGGCAACCCGACAGATCCTGTTGTCATCCATGCCATTACTCAAACAATGATCGGAGAGTTCCTGTACAAGTACACGAGGCGCGCGATTGGAAAAGGACACGGAGAGAAACGGCACAAGCGATTCTTTTGGGTGCACCCATACACCAAAACGCTGTATTGGAGTTCCGCTGATCCTGGCTCGTCAAACGTGTCAGAGTCAAGTGCCAAGAGCGGTAAGCATGTTTTTGTACGTCGCTCGCTTTGTCGGCTAGCCGGTTGATGTGCTCTATTTGCAGCCTACATCGAAGGTGTACGGTCGGTTCTGGATCCCAACCCGATGCCACCAGGACTGTACCAATATAGTGTGGTAATCTCGACCGCCCAAAGAGAGATGAAGATCACTGCACCGACGAAGGAGCGCCATGATATTTGGCTGAACGTGGGCCACACCTTCCTTGGCCTGTGTGTGACTCCTTCTGACGGACTTACTTCCCAGGCCCTCAAATATCTTTTGGCTCGTCCCAACCCAAACGCGGTCGCATCCCCCGGTCACAAGGAGAATGGTGTCGCGCCTACTACGAGCCCATTGGCCCAGAGCATTGAGTTTACAGACGACGATCATCGCCATTTGACTGAATCGAGCCCCCAAAGTCAGAGGAGCGCACGGAGCAGCCACAACGGTGGAGGGGTCAATACGACGCCTCGCGGAGCACGCAGTCGCTCCCAGCTCTCTGTCAGAGGCTCGCTCGGAAAGCGCACTGGAACACCCGCAGCGGAATATCTTCGGTGGGCCGCACCAGAGAGCCCGTACAGTCCTACCCGGTCATTTGAGCAAGTGTTGTCAAGGAACGGACAAGATGATGAAGAGCTCGAGTTTGAGTTGCATGGCGAATCTCAATCCGACGATGGCTTTGAGGGGCTTGAAAATGTGCGCGCATGTTGTGATGGACGACACACCGTGGGTCCTTCAGGACAACCTCATCATCATCACCATCCCCATCATGAGCATCTCGAAGTCAACCCACCTGCACGGCCCGTCTCGCCAGCCTGGTCCCTCCGGTCCCGCACGGGGAGCGCACAATCTCATGACACTGGCGGATTGTTTTCATGGGGTCGGGGGGACGATGGTAAACTCCGGTTTGGCTCGAGACGATCAGCAAGGACGACCAACACGGTCAACACGGCCAGTACGAGTGGATGATGGCTGTGATTGTACTCCACGGGCCCGCGTTTTCTCAACCACCATACCATCGATGCCCCCATACTTGTGCGCATTTCAAGCATCACATCAACCCGAGTCTTCTTTTCTCTCGTAATTTACAGCTCGATTGAGGCACCCTACATTCCCTTGGTAATTCTTGCTATTGATTTGGATCCGCATACCATCTTTCTTTCTTCGTTCGCATGTCTTGTATGCAAGTTTTGTGCTTTTTTCTCCTCTGATTACTTTGGCTACCCACCCCCATATCACGCTCCTTACTACAATATGCTATACTGGAACGATCCACCTATCGCGTAACCCTTCGTTCATCATGTAAATTTACATTCTACAAATACCATTCATTCATTCATTCATCCATCCGTATGGTGTGCATGCAGGGGATCGACTAGAAACTGGGAATCAAAAGACCATGTGGGCATCACACGACGATCTCGTCGACCTTGGAACGATGAATGCAAAAACCCTGCGCGGTCGATCGCCATTAAAACACACGAGCCAGCCGGACGAGGAAAAGAAGAAGACACTTGCCGGCGTCACCCACTCTTTGCACCCACAACACACGCCCGCCCAATCGTAGTTGCCGATCTTGGCGCCGCACTTTTTGTTGGGGCAAACGATCTTGCCGGCGAGCTCTCCGTTGGCCAGTGTTGGCTCCATCCACTTCATCTGTGCCGGTCGCGCGTGTCAGTTTCGTACAGAACATGGCAAAGAAAAAAGAAAAAAGGAAGCTCACGGGCTCCACAAAGTAGCCCGAACACTTGGGATTTATCAATATCGGGGGGCTCAGCGCAGCCTTGGTACCGTTCAGGCTCGTCATGCTCAGGCCTGCCGCGGCACGCAGCGCGGCGAGCTTGGGGTTGGACGAGAGCTGGGCATCAAGGTCGGACCCGCCGCCCGCGGAGGGCGGTAGGGACGAGGGGATGGACTTGGCGGCGGCGTCGACCGACGGCGCGCGGCGCGCGAGTTCCTCGGGCGACTCGCTCTCCCCAAGTGCCTGTGACAGACCCTGTCCGACGCCCTCCATCGAGCCCGGCGAGGGTCGAAAGGGCCGGTCGCTCCCTGGCGGATGACGAGCAGGGGGCCTGGATGCCGGGGCGGTGCTGTTCGATCCGTGGGGTAATGGGGGCTTGTCGATATCCGACTCGTCCGTGCCGTCGTCCTCTGTCTCGACGGCGGAGATGGAAAGAGACTCGAGTAGTCGACGACCGCCCTGTGCGGCAAGAAAGGCTGGGCGTCCTTCGATGAACCCACTTGATGCCGAGTTGAGTCGTGAACGAGTCTGGCTCGTCGATGGGTGGCGCGAGAGAGTGGCATTTAAACTAGAGGACGGGCGTCGGAAAAGTGGAGCGGGAAGGTCGTTGGAAGAGCGTCGTGATGTGGCCGGCGACAAGGATGGGAAGGCTGGTGTCGGAGGACCGAGTTGGCCATGATCGAGCATGTGTTCACGCGTTGCGAGTTCCTGTCTAGAGGAAGCGCGGACCGCCTTAGAAAGTGGTCTTGTGCATCGAAGCCAGTAGGAAGACGTGTGATATACCTGCACATTTTGCATCGTATTCGTCTGCTTGGAATGATGGTGGGCGTGTTTGGCGCCGAATTAGTTGGCGTTTGTGGATGTCTTGCATACATGTCGCTTGGCAGGACAGAACCATCGCCATCTGAGATGATCAGATCAGCGGTGATCACACGTGAAGGAAGACAATGGGTAATGAACAAAGGGCTATTACGGACTCATGACTTCTTCGACGGCCCTCTCCATGTAAAACATGCGAACAGGCTTCGAGCCGCGCGAGATCTTGTAGGACGCCAGGTGAAATATCTCGAGTTGTTGGAGGAAGCCTTCGTTGGGACTGCTGATATGAAGGCCGAGCGAATAGATAAAAACAACAAGGACCCACTCGGTATGCGGGCGCACGGCTCTGATAATGTTGAGGGCAGCGGAAGGATCCAATTTGCGCGTGTACATCAAGTAGGCCGTGACGATGGTTGCGCTGCGACCTGCAAGTGGTTCGTCTCCCACCGAGCAGGGCTGATCCGGAGGACTCACTTAAGCCAGCTTGGCAGTGTACGAGTACGCCACGATCCCTGTCAAGCTCCTTCTGGATGAAGGATATCGAGGGCAAAAAATGCACGAGGACATCCTCGTCTGCGCTGTCGTCGATGTGGATCTGGTACTTGTTGAACGTCTGAGGGCGGGACGAGGTAAGTGATGGAGTCGAGTCTGGCTGGTCTCGAAGCGGAGACTGCGCACGGCATGGATGGTAACCCTTCCTCGCATCGCTGTCACGACGCTAAATATCTTTCGGGCCTTGAGGGCCTCCGCGTTCAGGGCACTCGGCAAGTCACCGATCCACAACTGAGGGACGATCTCGTCCATGTCGGCTGCGGTAGTTCGGGAGGAGGTGGTAGTAGTCCGCAGCAGCGCAGAGCGGCCGCAGTAGAGGCAAGAACTGCCCAAGACGCTTGGCATCCAAACATTCTGCCATGTCTCGTCTGCGACTCAGATTTCGTGTGGAGCCATGTCTGGCAGTCAAGGCTAAAAGTACAAGTACGTGAACACACTGCTGTTACTACCACCATCATAGAAACTGCGACGCCATGAGATGGCCTAGTAAGACACAATAGCCTTCAATTTCGCAAACATGGACTTGCGTTTGGATGGTGTATGTGGGTCTGGCAGGACAGGCGGGTGCAGGGCCTGCATATCAGCGTCAGTCCCGTCAGTACTGACTTCGTGTCCGGAACAGCTCACTACAGGGGATGGTGGCACAGAGTGCGAAAATCGAGACCGTGGCTCTTCTGATTCAGAAGAGAGACAACAGCCGTCCTCTTCCTCCTCTTCAGGACGGCATGGGATGACGAACAACGAGAGTTTGCGATGCAAGCGCTGTTGCTCTCGCAGAGTGCGCCGTCGGTCGTGCACACTCGCGCTCTGGGCAGCCAAGAGCATGAGCTGTTCAGTCGGAGACTCAGCCTGTCTTTGCTTTCGCTAACGCGACGTCTTGAATACCATAGGGGGACAGGTACGCCAAGATGGACTTGCCTCTGTGCGTCCGTGCGGTGGGGGCTTTGACAGTCTCCGCATAACGCGCAGGAGTTGGGGACGAACACCGACGGTATGTTGAACACCATGCCGGAATATATGGACTATGCCGGGGATCTGGCCAAGCTGCCTCAATTCGGTCTGACGGGAGATAAGATGCCGTGGGTTTGATCCTACGTCCGTGTGCACGATGATGCGACGTTTAACATGCCATGCGTCAGGAGGGAATTGGGTGGGCCTGGCATTTATTTGAATACCCAGTGCCGACTACGACCATGTGACACAGCGTGCGTCGCACACGGTGTCATCCGTTACAGTTTTTTCCCCTGACTGCGCACCTAGCTGAGCTGTCTCATAACGTACCCACCCAAGGTGCCGGTGAAGCACGCACGGGTGCTCACGCAGCTGCGGGTCGTACCGGGTCGTGGCGTCCCGCCTCGGGAGGATTTGCGCTTGAACTGGTAATCATTTCTGACGTCTGTTTGACACCAGCCGGACCCTGATTTCGACCTGCAGATCAAAGACTTTCGGTGACAGGAATGAAGCACTGCGCGAAACTGGTCACGGTCTGAGATACCGTCGATCCACCGCAGTTCGATCGTTTGTCCCGAGTACTGGTTGCAGATGTTGGCGGCGGCATCTCCTGCCGCGAGCTGGCGGTCTTCACCTGGGCAAGTACTGTGACCTGGCATCGAGTCGGACGACAAAATCGACAGGGACTAATACCGACGTGGCTACACAAGTGACGGAACTTTCGAGAGACCTGCTGGTGACTCTCACGCGCTGACGAACCGCCGGCGTGTCCCCCAGCGGTAAGGCCGCCAGCTCCTTTTCCAAGAGAAACCATGCCCACGGTAATCACGCCCCGTACACACACACGGTTCGCGAACGTTGTCATGGCATATATTAACAAGTTGATCCCACCCAGAATATTTCACAAGTTCACACCCGTGGAGCCCGTCCATCGCCAGAAAAGTCCCTTGTGCTCAAGTGTGCATAGAAATAGTAGAGACACGTCGACAAGCATCCGAGGCCTCCCGTCCTTGTTTCGCTTCGTTTAAGTGGCTATGATTTGCCACCAACGCCTGCAAGGTCGGAAAAGACTGACAAGTCGGTGGGTAGGCAACGTGAGGTCGCGCCGGGATCTGACATGGCAAACTTTAAATAGGTTTGAAGTACCTGCACCCACAGCAACACCGGCAACGGAGAACCAGGCGAGGTAGGCCCCACTACTGGCGGATGGATCACCTCCAGCGTAGCGTACAACAAGTTGCACACGATAGGCGCGAACCCCGGCCATGGCTGAGCTAGCTCGAGAAAATGATCACCTCGCTCGAGCCCGTCAATTTTACTCCAATCATTCTGGCGTCGACCCACAGTGAACCCGGGCTGGCTACAACATTTCCGCAGCGCAGAAACGACGATAGGGTGCGCGCCGCGTCCACGGCGAAGAGGGATTAGTGTTCTGGTTTCACCGACCGGTTTCACGTCAACATCGCTTTCCCTGGCAACGCAGACATCTTGAACGTTAAATCGTCGAGCACACCTCGGATGCGTTCCCCTGTGGCGGTCACCGTTCCGGATGCCCATAACCTTGCGATGCTCGTGTGTACTCCGAGCGGGCACCAAGGCACGAACAGCCGGGGCCGGGAGTATCAATAACCGGCAGAAACGGGTAGTTTAAATTAGTCGAACCTAGCATGTATCCGCCCCCACCACACCGCAAGGGAAAGACCAGGGGAAAGTAATACACTCATGTTAACAATACAACAGGGCATGCAATGCTGTGGTTTTACAGGCACATCAAGCTTTGGTGTCGGCAGGGCCGGATGGTGGACGCCGATCGGAGGGATCACGGACGACGCGATAGGGATGCACACGAGTGCCTTTTGCGAGATGACGCCGGCGTCGGAGCGCGGGGCCAACAAGGAGGAGCGGTTGAGGTGGGGGTGTGTCAGGAGAGGGCGGAGGTAGTACCAAAAGGACAGCATCCGCGTTCTCAAACGAGGTCCGGACGAGGCGGATTTTTCGCATCGGGAATGGTGCCGTCGACGCAGACACATTAGTGCATGGGCGCAGGCAGGAGGGTCGTGAGGACGAGGCTGTTGGCTCGCGGGGTTTTGAAGTGTGGGACCGTGGCGTCTGGCAAGAGAATGAATGAGACGGTGGCTGTCACGGGGAGAGGGGTATCTACCCGACAAGCGTGGTCGTAAACGGCGTGGTGAATGGGAGGGAGCTGTGCGTGCGTGTGGGGGAGGTCGAGGGAGCGAAGAGGAGGGAGGGTAGGACGAGGAGCGTCGGCCATCTGGCGAGAAGGGCCTGCCTTTGCAGATGCACCGACACGGACGGCGGCGCGACTCGCTTTATACCGCGACGAGGGACAAAGGGCGTGTTGTGGACTGTTTGTGCTCCAGTCCGACTTTGTGTTCCCGTTTGGGAAGTCGCTCGCAGCCATGGCCGAGCTCGCTGAGAAAATCAAGATCGTACGCCCCCGTCCCCGTGCCAGCGCGTGTCGTGACAGTTTGCCAGATGAAAGGCGCATCGCCCGACCTCTCCGCTGCCACCTATCAGATCTTTGACGAGTCCCATACGATGGGCAACGCACTCCGGTGGATGATCATGAAAAAGTGGGTCGCTCAATGCACCGTCGCTGTCTCTGCTGATCAGTCGTCCCACAGTCCGAAAGTGGAGTTTTGTGGGTACAGGCGAGTCGGCCACACACCCCATTGTTCCGTCCTCACGCTCCTTGCATAGCGTGCCGCATCCCTCCGAGAACCTCATTCAGCTGCGTATCCAAATGTATGGTGCGTGCCTCTGTCACCCGGCCCGGCTACTTCCGAGCTTGCATGCTTCTTAGATGGCCTTTCGTCCCTCGACGCACTCTTAGAGGCCCTCTCGCATCTCGACGACGTTTGCAGTAGCATAGAGGACCGATACCGTGTCAGCCTCGCAGGGGGGCAATATGAACGGTGGCACGAAAAGGGCTAGGGTCGTAGAGCGTGTTACAACGACGTGCACAGGATGGACCTCGACAGAATCGTAGAACAATCACTCGGACACGAGCCCCGATCGGTTTTCGATCTCAAAGCGGAAGATCCATTTGTGTTTGGCCGGTCGCAGTGCCACATCTCCGTGAAAGAATAGCTTTCCGCGACCGTATTTCCATGGCTTCCTGACTGGAGAAACAATGAATGTCAGCCAGTCGGGCACTCTGCGTGGGTTGCGAGTGTACCTCCGATCAAGGTATACCCAGCTACCCCTTTCACAATCACGCATTCAGGCAGCGCGCGCAGTGCATTGACATGGCCCACGAGCAGTGTTTCGATAGTCCTCTGACCAAGCTTGATACCTGGCGCGTCACCCCCACTGGGACACTCACCGTTATGGACGTGTGCTTGACGAAAGATGCGTCGGGTAACCTTGGGAACAGGTATCAGCAACGCCAGCTTTTAGAGGAGAGCGCATATACCCTCGTCCTTGACCACCGCGGAGACAGACCTGCACTATAGTGCCCGGCGAGCTGTCGTGAGAGGGTACGAAGAGCAAGTGGGTCCGGTTCAACTGCATCGTGTAACTTTCCATGTCCATCGCGGCCCTCCAGACTTCACTTGCTAGAGTTGTGAGGAGAGAAGAGTTCTCACGGGTCTGCTCAATCCCAGCCGAGTCTCGTTGAGTGGTCGCGTGCAGCCCGTTTGCCGGGAGAAGGGGTTTCGCGAACTCCCTTGCAAGACAGCCGTCGGTGTATCCACTTGGCACGGACAGTGACTGTCGAGCAAGCCAGCGTCCCTTGCACCGAACTAGACCAGGTGATGATGGCTTCATGGGTCGAGTAGGCAAATGGTGCTGGGACCTTTTGCGCTGTTTTCCCGCTGGCTCTCCCGCGCCGTGGGTTGAGGAACGCGAAACAGAGGTTTTTTTTATTATGTGGGAGTAAGAGTATACGTGGGATGCATCCATGTGGGGTCGACATCACTTCCTTGTCTTGCGACTTTCTACGAACAGCACTCTTTCCTTCACTATCCAGACGAATGAGTCAGACCTTTGCGGAGAGGCGACGCAATGTCGCGCACCTATGGGATCATACTTGACCGCGGACAGCTTGGGGCTGTTCAGCCGGACTCGCTTCGTGGTATAAAAGAAACCCGTCTGGGCCGTCGAAATCATTCGAACGATGACGGTCCTGTCGCTCAGAGTCACGGACCGCACAGGCCAAGCGAGTTGAGCGTCCCCATCGTACCTTGCCTTTCCGCCCTTTGCCATTTCTTCACCGCGCGAGGCAAGGCCTTTGATTGCGTAAGCCAAGCACCTTTTCCGCCAGCACAACATGACCCCCGCAGCACCCACAGAGCCCGAAGAAAGCCCTTATGAACTGCTGGGCCTCTCGCAAGACGCTACCGACGCTGAAATTCGCACAGCCTACCGCTCCCGCTCTCTCAAAGTACACCCCGACCGCGTACGTGTTTCATCTCTCCGCTTCTCACCCCCCCTCCCCTGACGCGCCATCCTGCAGAACAGAAACGATCCTCATGCAGGTGAGCGGATCCGTACCGATTCAAGAGTCTTTGCGGACATGGCCACACAGCCCAAAAGTTTCACGCGCTCACGACGGCGTCGACGCTGCTGCTCGACCCGTTGCGACGCTTCGCGTTGGATGCACAACTTCGTCTCGCTGCCGCAAAGAAGGCTCGATTCTCCGCGTACGATAGCAAGAGGAAAGCCCTCGTCACGGAACTGGAGGAACGCGAACGCGCGTTCAAGAAATCGCGCGCGCAGCAGGAAACGCAAAGGGCCGCGAGAGAGGGTGAGAATGATCGGATCAAGGAGGCGGGGAGACGGATGCGAGAGGAGAGAGAACGACGGCTCGAGGAGCTGACGAGGACCAAGGCCGAGGAAGCGCGAACAGTGCCGGAGGACGCCCTAGACGAGAATGCGCCACCGCCGTTGGGACCCTACGATACCACCATCCGTGTCAAGTTTACGCTTTCAGCGTTTCCATTGCTCACGACGCCCTCTGCACTCGCATCTCATCTGAGGCGCTTTGGGGAGATAGATGAAGATGCCGTCGTGCTGTCGATCAAGCCCAAGAAGAAGAAGAAATCGCAAGGCAAGATCATCGGTGAAGTGGCTCAAGACGAAGGAGACAAGGTGGTCAACGCTGTCGTTCCTTTCTCCCAAATAGGTGCTGCGTTTGGGGTGGTTTCTAGTGCTCTTGCTCTCAAAGAACAGGGCATGGAAGTGTCGTGGGTTGGTGGCGCGGAGCCACCAATACTAGGCTGGCTGCGCGACAAGGGAGAGCTTGGTGGAAAACCAGAAAGGGGCACACCTGCGACATTCCTTAAAGAAGACCGAACGGGCGACCCACAGTCGGTCAAGTTTTCTACGTTTGTGCGTCTCGTTTCATTGTTAGGAGGCGACGTGGCGCTCATGTTGGTCCACCTGTGTAGCCCAGTACATTCCCTATCTCCCCTCCGCCAGAGCCGGAGCCGGAGCCGGTCACAACGCCCAATGGTTTGGATTTCGAATCAATGACACTTCTACGACTACGCGAGGCTGAACGTGCGCGATTAGAGCGCGAGATATTGGAAGCAGAGGCAAGAGGAGAATCCTAGTTTTGGGCGTTACGAGGTACAGTCTATTTATAAAGCTTATTTGGAATAGGTATGATATTTTTTGCACTGGACTAGACACCGACGGGCGCTCGCGTGGAGATTCAGCGGTCCTGTGGTTGGTTACGCCATGAGTACCACTGTCTGGCAGTTGGCATCTTGATTCTTGATGGCGGCACTATCTGCGACGAGTGCTCGGGAAGATATGAATAGCCTGGATGTTTCGGAGGTCCGTATCACACTAAGACGAGCCCTGTTCCATGTCTCTGCTTTGCTTTGACGACCGATCGCGCCTCTGTCTGTACTCGACTTGGACGTCTGCCATAAGGCAGCTGCCGATTACCGTCCTGACAGAGTCACTCGATGTTTCTGTGGCGAGTCCAATCTCGTTTGGCCAAGTTGTAGCTTTCTGTTATGCTCGGTCACCCGAGACAGCTTCATGATTCCTGGGTCCCAACTTTCCATATGTGAAAGTAAGCACATCCAGAACGCAGGCCCCAGAAATGCATACGCTGGATCGGCCCGTACCTTGAAATCCATTTTCTCTGAATCATTTGGCAGGTGCGCAACCAGATTCTGGACGAGAATTTATGCAGATGTCTTGCAAGTCCCTGTCGATTAGTGGTCAAATCGCCACGTTGTGGATATCACAGTACCGTGGCGCCGCAGGTTCAATTCCTGCCAGGGACAGTTTTTTATTTTTATTTTTCTTGGCTTCCCAAGTCGAAAAGCATATCCTCCGAGTCTTCACCTCGTTAGCACGCAACTCGGGCCAAAATATATAGGCCCCCGCCCAGGAAGAATCGTTCACTCGGATTGAACGGAGTGATTCCCTTGAGTGACGTACATTACGTTCCAACTACATAACGAATTTCGCGGCCGAGAGAAGCCGCAACGGAAGGGGGGATCTGAGCAACGACAATGCCACGACACATCAAACCAAATAAGTAGTCGCGCGGCACAGAAACAAGGAAAAATGCCCCAGAGTCACACACAATTAGAGCACCATGACGGATCCTGCGATGCCAGCGCAAACCTACCACACCCCCTGCGTTGCTTGCGGGCTTCCTGGACCCGACGCCCCGAACCCACCACCAGTGGCGCCAGAGTACACCGAACTGGACTGGGTGAGCGGCGGCGGCGGTGCAGCGGCGGGTTTGACCGCCTCGACTTCTTTGCGGTACTCGATCTTCTCCACGCGCACCTCGCCTTCCACGAGCTGGTAGACGTAAGTGACGACGACGGCGCCCTGGACGTCCATCAGTGCAAACGAGGGGGTCGGGTCACTAGGGGGGGCGTCGTCAGAATGGCTCCTCCCGTCCAGGCAGACCCGCGCCAAGCGAGACGTCTTTTTTTTATTTATTTATTCACCTGTTATGTAAACCCGTCCATGCGCCGGTCGCCGAGCCGGGGTTCACAAAAAAACGGCCATCATATTCGATGGCTTGGAATCTGTCAGAGAGGGACGACCCAAACGCAACGTGTTGATAGCTGGACCTCGAACGGATGCGGGGGGTCGACTCACGTGTGTGTATGGCCCGATACCAGCACGTCGACGTCCATCTGGCGTGCGATAGCACTCAGCGCATCGAGATCGCCAGTCGGGACACACTGGTGGCCGTGTATGACACCGATGCGGATCGGTGTGTGCACCACCGTCGCCGAGGGCGGAAAGCTGGCGGTCTGCGGAGGAGGGCCTCGGATAAGCACGCGCGTCGTGCATGACTCGCCGGATTGGAGCGAGAGAGCGGGCGAACCTCGTCATAGTCCCCTCTCACGACACACACGTCAGCCGCCACGGTGCGCAGGTAGTCGTAGGTCTCTTTGTCACAGACGTTGCCAGTACATAATATTTGTTGGATCTTTCCTGGGACCAGGAGTTTCCGAAATTTGGCTGGAAGATCATGTGCACGATGGGGGATATGAAGGTCGCCAATGATGAGGACGAGGACCATGCTGGACGATTGGAATGGGACATGGTCCCGTGCAAGAGCAAGTCGTCAATTAGGTAAGCCAACTACGCATAGGTTAAATTGTGAAGACTGCCATCCACGTAGAGTAAAGTCCACGCCCAAGCCCAAAAATGTGTGCTGGCTGAAATCCGTATCAAAATGGCTCACGACCCGCCGAATCCTCTGCCCTCGCGACACGAATTCTGTACGCTCGCGGATTTGTATGCTCCGAAGTAGTGAAGAGGGATTCCGTCGACATCAGTGCAGTACGTACTTCCCTGCATAGAAGCGAAATCCACATGAGCAGCTGATAAGCTCTGACTTTGGCGAGACTCACAGATCCGCATCTGATGGTCCCCGCTTCCCGAAGCGAGAACCGTCCCGTCGCTGCTGAGGTCAACCGAAGTGACTTTGAGGAGTGTATGGTGTATGTCAAAAAGGGGTTGTGATGCGTGGATCATAGCAGGAACTACGCACCGGTGTTTGTGTGGCCCTGGATCATAAAATATGGGACCCCGGTCTTCAGGTCCCAGAGTCGGACAGTCCCATCCCGGGACGACGACGCGACACGCTGCTCCCGGCCAACTTGCAATACCGAGACTGACAGGACGGCATCCTACGCGGGAGTTGCCTGAGTTGGAAGGACTTGTAAAGAATGTACAAAAGATCATGCCTTGTGTCCACTGAGCGTCTTTGTGCATCTGAATTGCTTCTCGCCCGGAAGGAGCTCCCAGCACTTTAGATGTGAGTCCAAGCTTGCGCTGACAAGCAACACGGCCGAGTTTTCCGTGCCACTTTGGAGAAACTGGACGCCATAGACTCCGTCCGAGTGCCCGTGGAGAATGGCGATCGGTTCGTCGTTCGCCGAGTCCGAGGAGACGAGCCAGACTCTGATGGTGCCGTCAAGAGAGCCAGCGGCGACGAAGGATCCGGTGGAATCGACCGCGACGGAAGTAAGGACGACCTTCTTTGAAGGGCCCTCTTCTGTGCTTGTGAGGTGAAGAGTGCGGCAAGTGGATTCGGGAAGTTGAGCCGCATCGGGCGGGAACTGTGTCGCATCCCAGACCCGGACGGTGCGATCTCCCGATGCGGAAAACAGGGATCGAGAATTGGGCGTGAACGCGAGCGCGTAAACCTCGCCGCTGTGTCCGCTCAGCGTTTGAAGGAATTCGCCTGTCCCGATGCTCCAGACCTGCCGACGACAAGTCAGGGAGGCCACGCAAAGGGCGCGTGGTGGGCCCACGCACTCGAATGTACGAGTCCTCGGAGCCTGCTGCGAGGAGTTTGCTGTCAGGGCTTATGGCAACGCTGCGGGCGTGGTTGGGCTTGCGTCCCTGTGGATCGCTGCCGAGCAAGAAACTGGAAGAAAAGGTTATCGAGAAAGGGAGGCTGCGGGGCGGGCACGGACGTGAGCTTTGTGTGCTGTTCGAGATTGTACAGGACGACCGCATTGTCGGTCCCAACCGCGAGCAGGGCGCCGTCCGGGGAGAACTTGACGGAGCAGACGGCGCTGGTGACGGGGTGGGCTCGAAAGGCAAGCGCGTTTCCCAACGGAGGACATACCTATTATGGGCATACGCCGAGCGGAGGTCGACGTCCATCTGGCGGCGGGCGTCCGGGTTGAAGACGGCGAGCCAGCCGTGGCCCTCCTT
>JBBPTT010000074.1:34894-59607 GCA_038094175.1 Boletellus aff. lepidospora
CTTGACGGAGTACGCCGGGGCGGTCAGCGGGTCCAGGGCGTGCGACATGGCGGTGGAGAGCGACTCGCCGTGCTGGACCGGGGCCGTGGGACGCAGCGCGAGGAGCACGTTTATGGCATCCACGCAGCCGGGCGGCACGAGGACAAGATAATCAATTTAATCACGCTCGCGGACTTTGCACACCTCACCAATCACGTGATGGTGCCTGCTGTGCAAATACTCCCGAAATAGACATGCCGCCGGGAACGCCAAACGTGGGAAAAGAGTGGGAGCGCAGGGTCCAACGCCAGCGTTTGTTATAAAGGGCGATGATCAACTCCCCGAACGTTCCCAACCGCCTCCATGTCCTCCACAATTTACAACGTGAGTCGTCTCCCCCCTCCTCGCACCCTCCTGCCCCCTCTCCCCCCCGCCCGTCCCTCCTCTTCCGCGCCTTCTCCCTCCCAACGCCGCCCCGCTGCCGCCGTTCGCAAAATTTCAGCCCGGTCTGAAGCCCCCTTTCCCCGCCCCACCCCCACCCTCGTCTCGATCCATCTGACCCGCCCTTCTCATCCAGCATAGGAGCCTCCAGCCAACCGGCCCCCCCGCTCAGGGGCCAAGTCAGCATACGCACGCTAGACTCAACGAGGCCTTTGATAATGTTCGCCAGGAATTCGACGTTCTCACGTCCGATTTGGGTCTCCTGCGCAACCAACGCGACGAATACGAGTCCAGAGGTGTCTATTCCCATCCCTGTGTCCTTCCATGTCTCACCTCTCTCCTCTAGTCACTTCCCAAATCAACGAGCTGAACATCATCCGCCAATCTCTCTATGAGCTTGAATCTCAGCACGGAAAAGTACGTCAGCAATACGAAGACGAGCTCTCGCGGCTGCGGACCGAACTCCATGCGGCCCGCCAGGGCATCCCTGCAAATCCACCACCCCACCCTGCCGTGGGTCCCGCTTCGGTCGGTCCATCTGGTCCTCCTGCACCCCCAGCACCCGTCCCTGGCGTACTCCCTGCCACAGGTCCCGGGTCCTACAACGACCCCTATCATGGTCGTGACCGAGACCGAGACCGCGATCGAGAGCGAGAGAAGGACCGTGAACGTGTTGATCGCGAACGTGAGCGAGAAATTCGGGATCGTGAGCGCGAGCAACGTGATCGCGAGCGTGACCGTCCCGTCGAAGTTCGTGATCCGAAACGCATCAAGACGGAGCGTATGAAGGGTGACCGTCCAGGTAAACTTTTTCCTCCAAGCTCCATGCGTTCCCCGCCCCCTCATGGATACCGCCCTCCCCTTTCTCCTTGCCTGTTTGCAACAGATCACTATAGCCCCTCTCTTGTCCCCGGTCCAACCCCCAAGCTTGCCGCCCCAGCAGGCCCTCCCACCTTTCAGGGCCCCGGGCTTCCCCCACCCCCCTCCGCGCATGCTCCATATCCCCCAGGACCCGGAAACCCGCCACCCTCCGTTCCCGTAGAGCCTTCAGCTTCGAGCGCACTAGCTCCGATTAACAACACCGCCAACGGTGCTCAGTTTCCGGACGACCTCGACCCGCACAATGTCCCGCCAGAACTGAAAAAGGAGGGCAGTGACTGGTTTGCCGTTTTTAACCCAAAAGTAAAGCGAGTGCTTGATGTGGCGTTGGTCCACACCCTCATGCACGAGAGGTAACCCGATGTGCAATCTCGCTGACAATATAGCACCATGGCTAACTTTTGCATCACAGCGTCGTGTGCTGTGTGCGATTCTCCGCAGACGGCAAATTCCTTGCAACTGGATGCAACCGCACCGCACAGATCTACGATACCAAAACTGGTGCGAAGACATGGTCCGTAACAAGTTCTCCCCAGTTCACTACTACAGCAGTCGTTTTACACATCCTTCAGTGTCCTTGCTGACGAATCCGCCGGGAAAGCTGGGGATTTATATATCCGCAGCGTATGCTTCAGTCCTGATGGTAAATATCTGGCCACAGGCGCCGAAGATAAGCAGATCCGAGTAAGCACCGAGTTTTTCTCCCAACCTCGAAACGTCTCAGTTCGTTTCATAGATTTGGGACATTGCCAAGAAGCGCATCCGCAATGTCTTCGATGGCCATCAACAAGAGATTTACTCTCTCGACTTCTCATTGGACGGTCGCCTTATTGTCTCTGGTTCTGGCGACAAAACAGCTCGAATCTGGGATATGGTCGACGGCTCATCAAAAGTCCTCACAATCAATGATCCCGACTCGTTGAATAACGATGCCGGTGTAACTTCGGTTGCCATATCCCCCAACGGGCAGCTTGTCGCTGCTGGCAGTCTTGATACAGTCGTCCGAATCTGGGACGTCGCCACCGGTTCGTTAATCGAGCGGCTGCGGGGTCACAGAGACAGTGTCTATAGCGTAGCCTTCACCCCCGATGGGAAGGGTTTGGTAAGCGGCAGTTTGGACAAAACGCTGAAATATTGGGACGTGAGCGGCCTGGTAAGTGGTGCCAAGCGAAAGGATGCCAGTGTAAACGGCAAGAAAGAGTTGGAAAAGGCTAGCCAGTGTACCATGAACTTCATGGGTCACACGGTGCGTTAGACCATTCGTGTTCGGACGTGGACTTAATTTTTGGCAGGACTATGTATTGTCCGTTGCCGTATCACACGATGGGCAGTGGGTTGTTTCAGGGTCCAAGGACCGTGGCGTACAATTCTGGGACTCGCACACTGCAACTGTGCAGTGTATGCTTCAAGGACACAAGAATTCTGGTAGGCAATCCGAAATGGAACTCGTGTACTTGGATCTAAGATGTTATCCAGTGATATCGATAGACCTCAGCCCTGCGGGCAATATTTTGGCCACCGGAAGTGGGGATTGGCAGGCGCGGATATGTGCGTTTTCCGACAAATCTTGCCTCATCTACTGCCGGATGCTCAATCGCGTATCATTTCAGGGAGTTACCAAACCATCTAGCCATCGTGTGCGGCTCAATTGGTTGAGTTGTGATGATACATCTACTTGTAGCGCGTTTTTCTTGCATCTTCAGTGTAGTAACTCCTGTCCTGTGCTCCGCAGCAGCTCTCTTTATATCTATACGAATCAGTACATGTCTGTCGGACTTGTACTCGATCAAAATCAGATGGTCTGTTCGACTTATTATACCCTTTTGTGCTTGACGATGTTCTTGGTCTCCCGGCCCGACGACGGAAGGCGGTCTTCGTCGTTGGTCATGAACACGCAAGGCACTCGTGCTCACACCTGACGGTGCCATGTCAATAAACGGACGGTGCTCCTGGTGTTCTGAGAACATTATTCATTGCAGTCTTCGACTCAAAACGCCGCTACCGCGATCGAGTCATAATACGAGATTCCGCATCAAATGATCCATGCCTGCTACGCCCGTCATATCAGAGTTTGCCGAGTCTGTCGCCCTTTGCCTTGGCCCAATATGAACCATTCGGCCACTCGTATTCTGCGATGCTGTGCCTGTGCATCTCGATGCTGTGGCAGAAGTGTTGTCCCTGTGCTCAGACCGAGGACACTCTAGAAAAGAGCGAGTCACACCTGTAACCCTCGGTTGGGTTCAAAGGTACGTTATAACGGCCCTTGGAGTTGATCGAACAAGGGTAGACGAAGTGCTCGTGGAGGTGGTCCACATACTCGAGGACGTTGCGTTCCATCGTCCCCGAGACGGCGATATAGTCGATCAAGCTGGAAAACCGGGTCAGGTCTCCGACGGCGGCGGAGCGGCAAAGGGCGTCTCGCCTCAAATGAATGACGTATTCGCAGAGACCAACGCCGCCTGCGTGTGGGCAGACAGGTATGCCAAATCTGATACGTGCGTGGGTGAGCGTACGGCTTGGTACACACGATCACGGGCCATGCGCGTACTTGGCAGCCATGAGAAGCACACTCAGGACCTCACTGACGCCTGCCAGACGGCAGGAATCGATCTGGCACACATCAATAGCTTCGGCCTGCAAGAGTTGCTTGAAGACCATGCGATTGTGGGCATGTTCACCGGTGGCAACACCGATACCATGAGGCTTCAATGCCTTGCGGATTGCAGCGTGGCCAAGGACGTCGTCAGGTGCAGTGGGCTCTTCAATGAACCTGCAGGTGTGAGACAATTAATGCGTTTTCGTCCGTTCGAAAAAAAAAACGGCAAGCCTACTGACCAAGGTTTGATAGCCTCGAGTTTCTTCACATATTCGATTGCTTGACGGACATCCCATACTTGGTTGGCGTCAATCATGAGCACCGCACCAGCTGGGCCCGCATTCTTTCCCTGGAGCTCAGGACTGTTCGGATCACGACCCTTTGAGCCGGGGGGGAGGTACTGCGGGTCGTCGATGATAGAGCGGATGATCAATCCACGGCGGAGATCAGAATCAACATCCACTCCGACTTTCATCTTGAAGTGGTTAAATCCAGCAGCGACGGCTTCCTTTGTGAGACGTTCAACCTTTTCATCCGAATAGCCTGTACGTTTTCCCAAGGGTCAGTCGAATTCCGTTTTGGAAAGACCAGGCATCCCACCTAGCCAACCGGCCGAAGTGACATAGGCGGGGTATCTGGATGCTTGTCAGGTAATCGGGAGTAGTGAGAATGGTGGATGTTTACCCGATTTCTCTGACGATGGCTTCTCGGTCCTTCCTTCCCGCTTCCTTTGCTCTGAGTAGGGAAATGGCTTCGTCGCGTGTAATAGCGTCCGTGATATAGCGAAATGCGGTTGCCTCTACGAGTTCTTCCTGAGGAAAACAGTAGTAGTGAGCATTTTTATAACACGAATTGCAGCAAAGAACAGACGCTCACCGGCGACATGTCTACTACGAGCTTCCAGAGAGGCTTTCCTCGGGCACGGGCAAACATATCCCACAGAGCGTTGTCTACAGCAGCCGTTGCGAGATGGATGACACCCTTTTCGGGGCCGATCCTTAAGTTGGCAACGCATGTCAGGACCAAATCGTTCAGATGGACATTCTCACCATCGCAGCTGTGGATCGGAGGTTAACCAATCCCAAGTCCTTCCCATGCTCTTGAAAAGATCCTCTGGATCACGACCAACGAGCCTGTTTGCAAGCGCTGCGATTGCTTGGCAGACCTGGAAATGGCATGAGTCCCCCTAGGACGGAGCAGGCGACGAGACTCACGATGTCGTTTCCACGACCAATGGTAAATGTCATGCCGTGTCCGACCAGCGGGGATTCCCCATCAGTGAAGATGGAGATGTAGGCAGACGAGTAGTCACAGTCAGTGTTCCTGCCAACACATTAGAGTCGACGTCGGCTATAGCATAGTACAGCGTGCCGCGACGACTTGCATCGCGTCTGACCCATCTCCCGAGAGCGAGGTCGGAAAACGAACATCTGTGGAGCGAGATCATGGACGAGGGTCATGTATTAAGGGCAGATGATCTTACCGTGCGTCTCAAAATGGGTGATTGTCCGAGTCATGATATATCTCGACAGTTGAGAACGAGAACGGCAGATGTTGCGGTCTTTTCCACACTCTCCCTTGCACCGGATCTATAGGCGCACGCGGAGTCCGTCGGGGCGGCGGCCCGGGGTTGGTGGCATTCCAGCCAGGGAGGGCAAGTTCATCTGAGCCAGCGCGCTGCTGAGGGGTGCAACCGAAAATGGCAAGTAGTTGAAGCGGAGCTCAAAGTTAGATCTGCAGCAAGGCCCACATATCGATCACGTCGAGCTCAACACGCCCGGCGTCAACGAGGCACTTTCTGCAAGGTTCGTGTCTGCCCCCCGATGCCATATTCTTGTCTATTCTTGATATCCGCCTCGTTATTTCCTTTGGGCCTGACTTGTCGGGATGGATGGCACTCTGTCTCAGATGATGATGTTGGGCTTATCTTGCTCGCTCATAGAATTCCCGGTTCAACATGTCCGCGCAAATCAGCAAAAAGCGCAAGTTTGTCGCAGACGGTGTCTTCCGCGCTGAACTCAATGAATTTTTTACTCGTGAACTCGCTGAGGAAGGCTACTCCGGCTGTGATGTCCGTGTCACCCATGCACGCACAGAGGTATTTTATATCACTTGTCCTGATCTTGCAAGGCCTACGTCTGCTCTCCAGATCATCATCCGTGCCACTCATACTCAGGAAGTTCTCGGCGAGAAGGCTCGCCGCATTCGCGAACTGACTGCACTCGTCCAAAAGCGTTTCAAGTTCCCCGAAAACTCTCTTGAACTATACGCTGAGAAAGTCCAACACCGTGGGCTTTCTGCAATTGCCCAGTGCGAGAGTTTACGATACAAGCTCTTGGGTGGTCTTGCTGTCAGGAGGTGGGCCCATGCCAACACGTATCCGATGTTTACCTGAACTGGACTGTAGAGCCTGCTACGGTGTGCTTCGTTTCGTTATGGAGTCAGGCGCAAAGGGCTGCGAAGTCGTCGTTTCGGGCAAACTTCGTGCCGCCCGTGCCAAGTCCATGAAGTTCACTGACGGATTCATGATCCACTCTGGTCAACCCGTTCGCGACTTTGTTGATTACGCTGTGCGACACGTGCTGCTGAAACAGGGTGTCCTTGGTATCAAGGTTAAAATGTAGGGTCCACACTTTGCGTGCTGTGCCACATGCTGACATTCTGTTCAGCATGAAGGGCTGGGACGTCGAGGGCCAAGTGGGTCCCCGAAAGCCGCTTCCCGACTCAGTCACCGTATCGGACCCACCTGTGGACAAGATTGTCTCCGAGCCTACGTCCGAGTCAAGAGAGCCTGCCGTCGTCTCTGCTGCTCCACCCGCTGCCGAGGAACCTGTATATGCCCAAGAGCCTACTTACCAAGCAGACCCTTATCCAGAGGGACCCGCTTTTTGATCTCGTTTGTAATGTACTTTGCACGGCATCAATCAAAAGTTGTACCCTCCGAGGCCCCGTGAGACTGGTTGGTGTCCGCTCGCCTGGCTTTGATGGAGTTAATTTACGTACCCCGTTGCCGTGAGGATGTGAGGATGCTCCAGGCTGGTCGACCGCAGCCTTCCTCGCTCATTTTCGGTCAGGATGCACTTGTCACCGACCCTCACTGCGTTTCTCGTCCTACTCTCCTTTTCGTCCGCGCCAGCCGCAGCAGAGCAACCCAGTAGAAGCGCGTTGCGGGTTCCACTCCAGCGAAAGACGTTCATTACGCACACTCTCCCTGGCCCTTCCCTAGACCCTCAGTCGCGAAGCCTCGTCCCTCGTGTCGGTGACGTGACGGCAGGTTATGACCGCGTGGACCTTCTCAAGGCCCAAATAGCCTGGATCGCAGCGTAAGTTGTCCCACAGGCGTCCGTGTCACCATTCCTTTTCTGTTCGATTCGAATGGTCACTGGCAGGCCGTTTTGAGGCCTGAAGTGGCATAGTGTATCTTTCCAATATCTGGGCGTCAAGCTGACCGTCTCGTAACAAGAAAATATCGTGCCACGCTTGCATCATACCAAGTGAACACAGGCGCCCCCCATCCTTTAGCACTGGCAATCTCCGAGATCAGTACGGGGGTTTTTGCAACTGACGAAAAGGTCAGTGACATTGATTCCAGAAGACAAACTGACAGAACGGCGTCCAAAGGATGCTACGCACAACGCGGCCCCGGACAGCCCCACACCACCTAATCATGTTTCGCGAAGTCGCCATTCTAAGAGAAACGGCAATGATATATCCCTCACCGAAGTTAATTCCAACATGTGGATGGGCACCATCGGTGTTGGTACTCCCCAACAAAACTTTACAGGTATTCTCGAATCATTTGCTCATGGTCGGTAAACTTACGTCTTGGTTGGCTTTACAGTCGACTTCGATACCGGCTCGGCAGACTTGATACTCCCGAGCGAGGCTTGCAACATTACCTGCGACGGACATACACGATACAACCCCGCAGCCTCTTCGACTTCCGTTGACCTTGGGGAGTCATTCCAGATATCATACAATGGCGGTTCAAATGCGAATGGCACCCGGTACGCGGACAACGTGTACATGGGTGGATACGAGGTACTTTTTGGCACACTTGCTATATAACAGTACTAAAGCTCGTTTGATCCACCGTCCATGTCCAGGCCGTTAACCAGACTTTTGGTGCTGCCACCACTTATTCTTCAGCAATGCAGAGCCCCACCTTCCGCCCGGACGGATTGCTCGGCCTAGGCTTCTCTTTGATATCTAATCTTGGCGCCTCACCTGTGTTCCAGACAATGGTCTCCACTGGTACAGTGCCTCAGGCAGTGTTCGGTTTCGCGCTTTCATCCCAGTCCGGCCAGAGTGAACTCACTATAGGTGGGACTAACACGGACATGTATCAAGAGTCAACAGTAGAGTATGTCAACGTATCTCTCCCGGCATACTGGCAAATTCCCTTTGCGGGCCTCACTCGCCCCGGCTTGAATAATACTCCAGACGTAGTCGTGGTCAATAGGACTTCCTATGCGCAGTCGATAATTGATACGGGAACGACCTTGATCATTACGACTGACAGCAATGCCCAGGCGTTTTATGCCAACGTTACTGCCGCCGAAAGTATTGGAGGCGGCCTCTGGAGCGGTATGCCGTCTGGTGCTGCAGCATAGGATACCAATTCACCCATTTCCCAGTCCCATGTGATACCATCGGTTCACTTGCACCGACATTGACATATGGTTCTCGTAGCTTCACTGTTTCTTCTTCCACGTTCAACCTTGGACCAGTCTCCGAAGGCTCAGGAAATTGCATTTGTGGTCTTGCTGGCGGGGGGAGCGGTATGCATTCGCTTTCACTTCTGACGTATATGTGCATTCACTAACTCCATTGCTCAAATATAGCATACTGGATCATCGGGGACGTCTTCCTGCAGAACGTCTACACTATCTTCGATGTTGGTAATACTCGCGTTGGTTTCGCCGATCTTGCATAATTCTCCGGCATTGCTAGGACTTGTCATCGGACGATCGCTGCATGTTTTGGCACGTACTTGACGCTGCTAATGCTTGACGGACGAATACGCTTTAATAGACTTTGGTAGTCGAGGACATTAATGACTGGACGTTGATCGTTTGGACACTGAGTAGCAGGTATATACATACACGACTAGAGCAACATCCTCTTGGACCACCTCGGCATTGCTATGCACTCGCGTACATTTTCGATTCCGCTCACCCAACTGACCAGTCGTTCGAAACCCAATCCAAAACCACCGTGTGGTGCGCTTCCATACCTCCGCAGGTCCACGTACCAGCCATATTCTTCTCCTGTGAGATCCAGACCATGGGAGGCCATACGCCGCTGGAGCGGCTCTAACCGTTCTTCCCTCAGTGAACCGCCAACCAGCTCTCCAACAAACGGTACCAAAAGGTCGAAGCAAGCGACCGTATTCTCGTCGTCGTTCATCCGCATGTAAAACGGCTTCAGGACGCTCGGGTAGTCTGTGACGAAGACGGGCCCCTTGACGAGTACTTCGCAAAGCCACCTTTCGTGCTCGCTCTGCAGTCCATGACCCCATTTGGGCTCAAACACGAACGGACGGGCCCGCGACGAAGGAGAGGCGCGATACTTTTCGAGTTCGGAAATGGCTTCGGTGTATGTCATCCGTACCCACGGAGGGGAGGCTGCAGCGGTCTCGAGGCTTTTGGCCCTTTCCTCGTGTCCGGTGATCCCTCTCGCGAGCGTGGCGCGCTCGTCATGTCCGGAACTCAGTGTGTGCTTGACGCAGGCCTCGACGAGGTCACATACATCTCCAACTTCCCTTGTCCACGCCCACTCTGCCTCGAGCATCCAGAACTCGGCAAGATGTCGGTTTGTCTGTGACCGTTCGGCACGGAAACATGGAGAGAGCGTGTATACGCGGGCGAGAGACGAAGCGAGGGCCTCGAGATGGAGTTGGGAGGACACCGTCAAGTAGGCTGGTTTGGAGAAAAACTCGGGGTGAGCGTCCGGCGAGACCGATGTTGGTGATATTATCTCTTGGGGCGGCGACGCACACGTGGGCGTGACACGAAAGGTCTCTCCGGCGCCCTCGCAATCGCTGGAAGTGAGGACTGGCGTGTGTGTATAGCAAAAGTCGAGTTTCTGTGCAGCTTTTTGGTGAGCGAGCAGGACGGGGTGAGCATATTGATCTATGCCTGGGCGTGGAACATACCTCGAAGAAGGCGTGAAGCGATCTGACGAGCGAGTTGCGGAGGCGGAGCATGGCCGCACTTGCGTCCGTCCGGGGGCGCAAGTGAGCATGGTCTCTGAGGTACTCCAATGTCAAGGCTTGTTTCTGGATTGGGTACACCTAGAGACGAGCGTGAGGGAACGAGGAGATCAAACACCAGAGACCGACGTCTGGGTTGCACTCGCCGAGTATCTCTAGTGAATCCACTTGTAGCTCTTGCGCTTGTCCGGCCCCAGGGCTGGCTACAATGGCGCCTGTCATGTGCACACTTGCACCGTTGGTTAAACTACAGGATTTGTACTCGTCATAAGGGCGGATGAACGCGAAATTAGGACAAAGACCACGACGTACCCGTGAAAATTCGCGTCCAAGCTATTGCTCAAGACTGTTTGGAGTCCCGAGGCACAGCTACCATCGTTGACGACCGCAAAAGTGACATTCTTTTGCCGTCTGACAGACTTGATCCAGCCGCGTACGTGTACTTTGCTCGCAGTGTCTTGGCCCGAGGATAAAATCTGACGGATGGTGAGAGGTAGTGTCCTTCTCGATGTGCACGCGAGCCTCTTGAAAATCATCAGGAAATATGAAGCCGCACAGCCGCTTCGCGAAGCGGGGAAAAAAAGTGTGTCAACAACGGTAAGGATACAAGCCAAGTTCTCCATGACTTGGAACGATATTTCAGCAGGTATGGACAACAGGCGCATCTCCACGGCGCTCTTTTGCGTTGGTGGTAGAGGGTCGATTAGAATCCTCGCCCCCGCCCACGACCTCTGCCTCGTCCACGTCCCCGATCTACTCCCCTCCCGCGACCACGGCCACGGGTGTCCTCCTTCTTCCTTCCTTTTGGTTTTGGTGCATCGTCGACAAGGAGCGTGTCCAAGGGAAGTGCATCGGGAAGAATGAAATAGCGAACGTTGTTTCCACGGATGGAAAGCGAGTCCAGGGAAACGGGGTCACGATTGCGTGCCGTCATCTTGACGGTTTTGAGATGCGTGTTCATCTGCATGTCGACGCCTGCGAGAGCGCAGTTAGCACTTGGACACCACGACGACAAGAGACGCACCGGTGATGGTCCCGTGGACGACCGATCCATTCTTGAGCTCGATGGTGACAGTCTCGTTGTTCAACTTCATCAAGAACCTGATGTGGCAAATCAAAGAAAATGGGCATCAGTGACATGCTCCTCTAAGGGTAAGATGGCTCTGGGGTCCGGTCAAAAGCTTGAGAACGCACACCAAAGAGAGATGTTCACCTGACGAGCTTCATGATGGCGATAGTCAAGCGATCTACGCTCAGCCACTCACCGCCACAGCTTGAGTTTGGACTTGTTTGGCACGCCTGGCGAGGCTGCTCACCTGAGCCACACTTGATGATCCAACCACACATCTCAATAGGAATGTTCCATGGTCATCCGACACCCCGGTAGCCCCCGGGTGTTTCCAGCTTATGAATGATCTGAAACGAGGATCGAGACGCGTTGTGAGTACATGTATGGGGTGCTCTGCTCGTTCTCACGCGCAGGAGAGCGTAGAACAGACAATCAAAGTAGACATCTCTGGATAAAGTGCTCTATTACCCATCCAAGAATGCTGCGAGCAGGACTGAGGCTCGGTGACGCATTCGTGTTCCAAATCGTCGTGCTGATCTGCTTATATGGGTTATTGGTGTTTAGTGCCAGACCCTCAGGCGAGCCAGGGAGCTCGGAAATAGGCGTAGCATCTCCTGATCATTGACCCTAGTTCAGCTCGCACAGGCCAAATATCGCCCTTTCATGGACGAAACCTCCCAGCCATCATATGGTGTGTTAGATCCTATTTAGTAAGGTGAAGCGTCGTAGCAAAGGTTCCAGTTTCAGCACTGTGACACAAAATGCCTTTCCCGCCGATGCCCCGAGAACGCGCACATGGGTTCTAGAGCCCCGTTCACGTCACTGACGTTACTGTGAAGGGTTCAAAAGGTGGAAGCGAGTCCTTGCGTGGGAATTCGTACCCAAGATGCTACCGTTTCTTGGAACTGCTGTTAGTATTCTCTCCGTTGCGTCGTCCGTGATTGCATTGCAAAATGGCGTTGGCAAGCTTCCTGGTGAGCCAATGTCCCCACTGTCATGAGTTCGAATGGTGTTGAATTGCTGCCAAGTAATGGGTTACAATGGTAGGTGGCATTTGGTTTAGCCACGGATGGACCTGACCTACGTCTGGAATTGGCAGCCTGGAATGCATTCGGGGTAGGTCATGTGTAATGGCCACCTGTCGTCTTGCGCTAACATCTTTTGGTAGTGCAACGTGGATGAGACTCTAATCCTTCAAACCGCTCATTTCATGCAAGAATATGGTCTTCTGGTGAGGCTGTTTGAAACCATCTACTTGGCAAATGGTCTCATGGTCTCAGGATGTTGGATACAACCATGTCAACTTGGACGATTGTTGGGCAAGCAGGAACCGTAGTTCCACTGGCGAAGTCCTTTCCGGTTAGTCGTGTTCGCCACTTATTACGCTTACGGAACCGCTCACATCCCTAATCATAGACCCTATTCGCTTTCCAAGCATGAGCAATCTTACCAGTCAGCTGCACTCGATGGGCTTGTGAGCACGATATTTTTGTCACAGCGATAAATATGCTCATTGTATATGGCATTCGGTGCAGCTTTGCTGGGATCGTGAGTTACCAGATTAATGAAAATTGCCAACCAATTCACCTTTGCCCAGTACTCTGATTCTGGTTGGTTCACGTGCCAAGGGTATCCGGGTTCCTTCATGCACGAGGAGCAGGATGCCCTCACATTCCAGTCTTGGGGATTTGACCTCTTGAAGTGAGGTTTTATATTTGTGTTCCTGACATCACTGACTCTTGGGCCGCAGGTATGACAATTGTGCTAGTTAGTGGTCGGTCGTCACTATCATTGCCATAGCTCTGACAGATCCCTAGTTCCTTATGATGATGTGATTCGACAGGGTATTGTCGGCAGTGAGTATCCCTCCAATTTGGACACCCTCTACCTCATTACAACCGACAGAGTACCAACGGATGGCAGACGCGTTAGCAACAGTCGCTGAACAAACTGGGACCACGTTTGTATTCAGCCTATGCGAATGGGGATGGGTGGGTGAAATACGTTCTCGTTGCACTCTACTTATACGTGCTCCCTAGAATCAAGTCTGGGTGTAAGTCCAAAGCAAACGTTTCGTTATCTCCAAGTTCATTCTGCTGCTGTAGCTGGGGCGCTTCCGTCGGTCATAGTTGGAGGGTGAGTGCAGACCTGAGCCAGACACACATTATAACTGTTATCACCTGGTTAGATCGACAACGACATTGGTCCCAACTGGGGTTCCATTGCATCGATCATTAACGCGTAGGTTTAACCGGGTTCTATAACCTTTTAACAAATGAGACCGAACAAACCACCAGCGCTTCCTTCATCACACAAGCCACGGACTTCTACGGACGGAACGACCCGGATATGGTATTATCTCCTGTTGAATATCACTGATATAGATTACTCACACAAGAATCAGCTTGAAATAGGAAATGGAGATCTCACCTACGACGAAGCCAAGACCCACTTCACAGCTTGGGCCCTTATGAAAGCGCCACTACTCATTGGTACCAACGTGAGTTATGCGTGTAGTATGGCCTCCACCACGCTTTGTTCTGAACTGGAATGTCAGCTCGCAACCATCCCCTCAGATATGCTCAGCATCCTAAAGAACACTGAGATCATTGCCATCAATCAGGATCCGGTGTATGGGACAAGCATTTCACCCTTTCGCTGGGGTATCAACGTAGGTGTATTTCCATGTTACCTGAGGGCGTTCTCAAATATGATTACAGCCTGACTTCAGTTATAACTCCTCGTTCCCTGCCCAGTATTGGAGTGGTCCAAGTGAGAATGGAACAGTCTTTATGCTGGTGAGTGTGTAACCTCTAGGATGATTGGGTCCAATTAGTTTTCTTAACAGATCAACACCCTCGATGAACCCGCCAACCTGTTCTTCAACCTAACCGAATCCCCATGGATACGTGCCGGTCGCCAGTATGCTGTCAGGGTACGTCACTATGTCTCGTTAATCGGCTTGTACTTCGGGTTCTAATCGGATGCGTTGATTATTAGGATCTTTGGACACATACTGACAATGGCACCGCTGTGCGCAATTACACAGCAGCTGATGTCCCTCCTCACAGTACTGTCGCCCTGTTGTTCCAGGATGCTGGTGATGAACCTGCGGGTATCTTACCGCCCTGTGCTGCTGTTGCTGCAGCGACTCACTGCACGGCTGAGAACGGGTCTACGTACTAATAAATAGCGATACTTTTGGTACATCTTGACATCTTGCGTTCGGTTCGCGAACATGTTGACATTTTACGCTTGTGAGTGAGGTGCGGGTTGGCTACTTTAGGTAAATTTCCCCCACATAGTACTACCGGCATGTGGAGTATTTCTCCACAATATATAAGACCACTGGTTTCATTCTACCTTCCCCTTTCTCCGTGGCCGTCTATCGCGTCCTGCAATGTCTGCGAAGCCAGGGGCCAGGGGCTCGCCTGATGACCACGCCGGAGTGGCACCCTCGGAGGCGACACCTTTACTTCGTGAGCAAACCTTCTTGGATTTTGTGGTCTACCGTTCCAGTCGGCGCTGCGAACTGGGATTCCTCTGTTGTGGTAGCAAGGCTGACGCATGACCTCGTTGCGTGACTATAGCGAAGCTGCCCTCTCCACGAAAATGGTCGATCGTCTGGGGTGTTTTGGCGCTCACTCTGGCAGCGGTACTGGGGGTCCTCTTTGCTTATGGTATAGGACATGTGCGCCCCCCGCCAGAGATTCAGAGAGTTGGAAAGCTTCCTGGTGGGCTTTACGGTCGAGATGTGTGCGCTGTCTGACGAAGCTTTTCTTGGACTAGTCATGGGGTTTAATAGTGAGTCAACAGGTCGTACTAGAGTCGCAGGATGCTCAAATTTGACTGTCAGCCTGGAATGCATACTATGTGAGTCGACCTTATTCTGCAAGGAAGATGGATCATTTCATTTTTTCCTTCTAGTGTGCTATCAACGAAACACTCATCGTCGAGACAGCTAAACAGATGAGATTCCTCGGTCTTGCGGTTTGTGTTGAAAGATGCCGCACGTGTCGTCGTGCGCTCATTGCTAAAACCTAGGATGCGGGGTATGATCACATTAACATTGATGACTGTTATTCGGAGAAAAAACGAAGCCCGAGTGGGGACATCGTCGCACGTGTGTCGTTTTCGCGTGTGGCATTGACGGTAAACTTATATGTTATTATAGACAAGGTTAGGTTTCCCTCTGGAATGAAGGCCTTGACGGACCAGATCCATGATCTGGGCTTGTGAGTACAAGAGTGTACCTTATCTGGCCTGCTGACTCATGTCGAGCACCATGCAGTAAAGCGGGCATTGTATGATCCGATTCCCTGTTCTCCTTTGTCTCTGACACCTGCGGTAATAGTACAGCGACTCTGGATGGTTCACTTGTCAGTTATACCCCGGGTCATATCAGAATGAAGTAAGGTGAGCCCTGTCCCTCCTCTCACTCAACGCGTCCTCCATTACTTGCACAGAGACGCAAAACTGTTCCAGGATTGGGGTTTCGATTATCTTAAGTACGTCTGTGTGACTCGTGACAAAGTTGCAGTCCTGATTCTTCATTTCTACCAGGTACGACAACTGTGCGGTCCCGTTCGACAACATCACGAGGGAGAATATCATGGGCCGTGAGCTTGTCCACGATGACTTTGATCACCCAACTCTCGGGCTGATGAGTGCTGCACAGGATACGAACGTATGGCGAACGCCATCAAAGATCTTGCAGAGACTTCCAGAAAGCCGCCTTTGTTCTTGTCACTATGTCAGTGGGGAAGGGTATGACCGTGTATCTTACGTCCAAGTCTGCGTGTGCTTATTCTTGTGTTTAATCAGCAACATGGTTGGTTGTGGGCAAGGAGGTATGGCCAAAGTTGGCGGGTAGGTGATTCAAACATGTGTTGTCTATGCATTCACAACGAACTTGTCAGACAACGAGTGATATTGGTATCGCTTTCGTGTTGCGATTTAGTCACCGTCTAACAGGCTTCCTATAGGGGCGTCTTGGTCGTCGATCGCGGATCTCATCAATCAGTAAGTTGCTCTACTCGTCGTTTGAATTCGTTCCAATTCTTTTCCTCAGAAATTCCTTCTTGACAACATCCACCGATTTTTATGGTCACAATGACATGGATATAGTGAGTGTTGACCATGCCAGCGAACCAAACCTGACATTTTCGTAGCTGGAGGTGTGAGTAGCACAAGTGTGCTTCGTTATCTACTGCTAATACTCCCTATAAGTGGGAACGGCGACCTATCATACGAGGAAACCAAGACGCATTTCACCGCCTGGGCCCTCATGAAATCGCCCCTCTTGATTAGTCTCCACGTGCGTGCTCCTCTCAAACTATAGTCGTGGTACAAACGGGATCTCTGTAGTTGGAATCAGCAAGCAAGCAATCCCTCGAGATTCTCACCAACCACGAAATTATTGCTATTAACCAGGATCCCGTTGTGGGTACAAGCATTTCTCCCTTCCGATGGGGTATCAATGTAAGCAAATATGCACTCTTCCATACGGGATGTCAAATAAATACATCCTCAGCCCGACTACGTGAGCAACTCAACTCATCCGGCACAGTACTGGAGTGGCGAAAGCCAGAATGGCACCGTTTTCATGCTTGTGAGTGGTTTCACATTTGTTTCACCCATCTGTCTTCACTGAGCCCCTGTAGATAAATACCTTGGACGAACCTGCCACCATGTTCTTTAACCTGACAGAGTCTCCTTGGATCCGAGCAGGAAGGCAATACTCCGTGCGGGTGGGTTCTACGCCATGACCTTGTCACCCGTTGCGGTGCTCACCCCACAACTCAGGATCTCTGGGCGCATACTGACAGCGGGATTGCAGTGAGAAACCTTACGGTACATGACGTTCCTGCACATGGCGTCGTCGCGCTGCTGCTTCAGGATGCTGGTGATGAGCCCGAAGGCTTGTGGCCTCCCTGTGCGGTGATCGAGTGGTGCATGGGCGAGGACGGGACGTCGTACGACCCCGACAAGAAGTGGAGTGCAGAATGAGGACACGCACAGACTTGTACACGGGACTGTAGTGCTACCCTGCTCTGGGTTATTTAATTGAAGTCAGTCTCCTCGGGTATATCAAGACGAGGCGCCCGTGCAATTACAAAGCTTTATCATGTGAGTGATACCCAGGTTACAAGGAATGCTATCAGTGCGACAGATGTCCATTTCCTAATAGCTTTCTGCTTCATGTCAGAAGTTTCATCTTGACCCTCTAGCAGTGGCGAGGTGGCGTTGTCCCCTGATCTATCAGAGTGATGACGCACAGGAGTGGGATCATTCTCCGGAAGGAATGCTATGTGTTGCGATATTTCCAGTGGTTGTAAGTCTTCGGAGACCGCCTGCGTAGTTTCGTGGGCAGTGGGAAATACTTCTGCCTGAGCAACACCTCCGAAAAAGTCCGTGATGCGTGTCTTGTCCAGTGATCGTCGAAACAGGTCCGACCGCACGCCTGCATGGGAGCGAATCACAGCAGGGTCATAAGACGAAAACTGTCGGGGTGATGAGCGCCTGATGGCATAGTGTCAAGAGTGGCGCACCAAGTCCTGCATGGAAGCCTGACTTGTCTTGTTTATGCCTTCCATGAATTCGAGTATGAAGTGAGTATAGCTATCAATGACGGACACGCCAATATCGTTGTCGTTTTCGTGCTGTTTGTGGTGAGGCTAGGGAACGACGTAGAGGCAGCGACATACCGAGTAAGAGTTCTCTTCTATTTCAGACGATCCTGTCGCTAGGACGTTCGGAGAGTAGAACTGCGAATACATGGTATTTGCTTGACAGGTATCGATCATAAAGAATATTTCGTTGTACCTGAAACACGCCTTCAACTGCTGAAGCGAGAGCGGTCTAATTTGGGCTACCTACCGTTTTTTCTGCCACATTTGTTCAAAAGCGTCCGCGATGTCAAATGCACTGATCTCTTCGTTGTCCTGGAACTTGAGGAATTCATTTCCACCGTGACCAGTCATGTAGACGAAGATATTCGAGCGGTCGTCCGTGAGCAATCGTTTGGAGCGTGGTACTGAAGGGTCAACTCGTCCTGCATGGAAAGTTGGTCCACGAGGCGAACTTTTGGGCCACAACATACCGGTAAGCAGTCGAATGAAGTTTTCCACAGTCACTTCATAGCCACGATAGTCCACCTCAATGTTGTCGCCGTACAGGTCCAGGTGACGTCCTGCCTTGGCATAAACGCTCCCGGGGAATTTATTCCGAGTGTTACACGCGACATCATCAGCGAGCATGAGGATAATGTTCGAGTCGGGGATTCCAAGACGCTTCACAGTGCGATACCTGGACAACAGTCTGAACCACAAAGCGACGTGGAACAGGGAGATAATTACATTCCTAGCGCATTCGCCATGTGCTGAGGGTTATCGGCATGAGTGAATTACTGCATACTTGAACGACATACCCTGTAATTGAACCAATACCGAGAGGCGCAGACGAGGACGGCCCAGTTGTTGGTGTGGCCCGAGGCTGATGATGCATGTCTGCCATAAAAGTCGGCGACGACCTGCTCGCTGGCCGCCGAGCCGCAGACCGCCCAAGCGGCGAGACAAACGGCGAGCTGATAGAGGCGCATTCGAGGTCTGCCTCGGCATCTCGGCATCTTGCCTGACACCACCTTGCGGGGTTTCAATTCCCGGCATCGACCTTCCCTTCAAGTACGCGCCGCTATGCACGGTGAGCAACGCCCCCGCCTCGCTGTCAGCGACGTTGAGCACGTCTCAGGTCTTGTCGCGTATAGCGATGACTCCCAAAGTGACACGGAGGACAAAGTCGCTTCCACCTCCAAGCCTGCTATCATCAGCCTGGCTAACAACCATGTAAGAGTCTCCCTGCCGGGTGTTGTCCAATCGTTTCCCTCGTTGTTGGTTGTGTTTCTGTTTGGGAATAGGATAAGCCACTAAAGGGCCTCTCTACTTCTTCTTCAGATGGTATGTCCTTGATGCATCTTGAGTGTCCTCGCGGTCATTGTCTCTTAGCTCGGCCACTGGCTAAGTCCCAAATTGTCATTCGCAAACCAGCACCCACAAAAAGTCATCCCCGAGCACACCTGTCTGACGACATCGCAACGGACCAGTCTCGGTCCGGCGCACCATCACCCACACAAGATGAATCCTCGAAAGAATTACCCTCGCCCTCAAGTTCCTCCGAGGACAATGAACTTGTACATATTCGCCGACTCCTGAGACCTCCACCTATGCTAGACGTAGTCGACTGGGGAATACCTGTCGGATCCACTGCTCCTTGTGACCCAGCTATTGAAGTACAGTATTCTTTCGTGCCACTTACTTCCACAGCTCACGTTTGTCACAGGCCAAGGTAGCCCAGTTCCTTGCACTGAAACGCGACCCTGCAAACCCTAGACATTTTAATGATTCTCTCATGTCAAACCGATCATTCCGCAACCCCCATCTCTATGCTACACTCGTCGAATTTGTCGACGTCGATGAAAGGACGACAAACTTTCCGACTAGTATTTGGAACCCAAATGACGTAGAACCCGAATGGTATGCAGATCGAATCGGTACGTGGTCCCTTGCGGTCTCTATTCGATCCATGTTCATGACCGTCTCCGTTCTTGTGTGGCTGTACAAATACCGCCCCGTCTCTCGGGAAACATATGTACTGCCCCAAAGCCGAACTACAAAAAGCACGTTCAGAACAAGTATCTGCAGCGCAGTCAAAGCGTTCGCAAATTGCATTCTCGTCCTCCAAGGCCCCTCCGACGCAACCCATGCGCCTTCCACTGGACAAAGGTGATCGAAGAGGTCGATTCCATCCATACCCAAGAGGGCGTTGAGTCATTGCGTACAATGAGTTGTCATTATGTATCTAGTATAGTAATGCTATCATCTTCTGCAACGACTCGTAGACTTGGGATGAATGTCGGCCGAGTTTGTGTTTTTCTTTTCTCCCAACATGCAAGGTCTTCAGCCTGGGGCTGAAACAACGGCGATGAAGTGCATCGTCTTGTGCCTTGTCTTGAGGGGTCAGGCCCCAGATGTCGGTTAAGAGCGCTAGGGAATGCCTTTGCCTCCTGCACCCTCAGAAAACAATGAATGATCATCCTCTGCTGGAAGACCTCTTTCACCATGTTCGTCCTCGGCGTTATTGGGGCGGCTTGTCGTGAATCCCGGTATCACAGGCAGGGTCATTGTCGTTGGATCTGTCTTTGAAAGAATTGGTGGTTATTGGCAATGATCATACGGCACCAATGTCCACCGACCATGTCCGCCTTGATCGACTCTCGGATGAGAAGGGTATCCAGGAAGGTCTGCTCGTATTAAAAAAAAAAAGCAAGTCAGCAGACAGCGCACGCCTTGATCAGGTCGACCACACTTGCGTTTGTATAGATACAACCGATGGGAATGGCGAACATGCCGTAGAGATCCGTCTTTGGGAAAGCGACGAAAGCGATCAAATCGGCGACACAGACAATCACGGCAAAGAGACCTGTCTGAATAGCACAGCGGGTGAGTCGCTCGAGCACCGTGTCCGTCCTGCGAAAGCCAGTTCGTGAACGGGAGAAGGCAACGGTCAACGTGACTGGGGATCATGAATGAATGCATGTCTTGGTGCTGTGTGGATGAACGAGCGTACTGGCGATGAACATGTCTGTCAGGATTTGCGTGGACAACCAGGCAACCACAAGAGCCATAATGCGAGCTTGCTCAGGGGAACTAAGGGACTGTGGGCCAACTGATGCTGCATGGTAATCGTTGAGCATACCCTGTAGTGATCCAAGTCTCGACGCTACAAGCGATTGCCAGAGCAAACGAAGGGACTGCCAACAGGATGATTATGCCATACAGCATCTTGTTACTCGTGAAGCGCCAAATTCTGCGACAATGATCCAGTTTGAGGTTGGATTGATGTTTCCACACACTTGCCTGTGTCCCAAATACATTTGCTCTATCAAGGCAGCGAGCGCAGTACAGATAGGAGTGAACGTGTAAGGCCATTTAGCCACTTCGAGGACTGTCAAGACCGAATAAAGTAAAAGGTCACATAGCCCACACACCTACATGGACTGTCAAACTGTCAGGGTTCACCGTACTGAAATATAGTGAGTATGAGAGAAACCAAGGTTGATTAAACACTAAACATATAATCCAATGTCATATATATGACTCTATAACAAGAATTGAGTCGCTTCAATGGTACCAGCTGGTTAATAACACTCACGAGATACTATGGAATGTATCTAAAAGGAACAAGAAGAACACCAAAAACCTAAAATCTTTCGTTAGGGCTATACACTCGCAGGTCGGTAGCTGATCAACTTTACTGCTAGCGGATCATTAAATTCTACGATGAAAAGTGAGTTCCTGTGAGTTACATTTGCAATTGACTCACTGGTCTTGCAGTACGCTGCAAACTGGCATGTGACAATCCCATATAAAAAGGTGTTGACTTGGTTCACGGTGAGTCAGTTGAAACCCTCAAACCGGCATCGATGAACTAGACGTTGGCGATGACGCTTACAGTATATGCCCGCCAGGAGTGCACCTATTGTTCCAGTTCATCAAAAAAAATCAATTCGGGGAGTCAGACACCTTTACACCTACTCATTGTTGTGTCCGAGAAGAGTATCTCAAGCCGTGATGGTCAAGCCGAGTGTCAATAACTGAGAGTCAACGTCTGGAGGAGATTGACTGGAGGGAATGCTTGGATTCTGCTTGACAAGATATATGTTCACTGACCCTGAGTTGCCTCCAAATACGGACTTACACAACAACGTCCGAAAAACCACCAGCTGCCAGAACCATGATGCCACTTTGGCCGTTGGCCACCAGCCATGAGCATGGCGGCGGCATTTGCGTGGATGCCAGCATAGGGTTACCCTGACACATCTGTTCATTCCCAATGTTCCGCTCTTCCTAGTTGCAGAGTCTGACAGAATAGCCTTTCTTTTCCTTTTGTGCTGGCTCTTTTCCGCCTACTATGAGTACAATTAGAGACTTCGCGATGCTCAACCGGGCCATACCTTATCGGTTCGGCCATCCAGAGTATCATTCCCACCTCTACACAGGATGGTAGAGGTTGCTGGTATCGTGTGAATGCCTGGGGTCGGAATCAGAGTATAGCATCGTGGAAGCTACACGTGCTTACTCACAAAAAGCTAACAGCTTGCCAGTGGGCGTTCCACGGGAACTCTTAAGCGGGCATCGCATTTAGGTACACTGTGACACGTTATTGCCAGACGATTTCACTGCAGTCACTGGTGCTCGATGGGATGGAAATACCTCGAGTTCCCATAAGCTCAGAAGGGTGATGATAGGCTAAATTCCCCCGAATATGAGTGGTGTTTCGAGTATCGCATTGGAAGGGAATACAGGTAAGGAGGAAGAGGACATGAAAACGATACCCTCCTAGGCTACGGCGTACTTGTAGATGATCCGTTTCCATCCGATGCAGGTGGCGGCTTGTTCAAAGGATTCTCTTGTCGAGCCTGCTCAAGCAGATCTCCAAGGCCCCGCTCCCGTACGGCTTTCTGCAACCAAAGGCCAACTGTCAGCCAGTCCTGGGACAAGCAGCTCGAGATGCGCGCAAAATGGAGGACCGTACTCGCCTGCACGCACTCCTTGTATTGGGCCCAGACAGCGCCGCATTTCTGCTCGAACTCCTCCGCCTTCTGCTTGGCGTACTCGTTCCGCTGGCTCGGCGGGATGGTCCTGGAATATTCAATGGCGGGCTCGAGATACCCCTCGAACCAGGTGTTGAAGCACGCGTCGTACGCATGCTTGAGGGGTGTACATTCGTTCGAGAGCGAGTGTGCCATGGCCGTCCAGCTGAGACTCGAGCACGTGACTCAACGCGCTTGTGCTGCAATGTCCACGTCGGACGCGTCGAGACAGCTTCAGGCGACCCTCGACGACGCCAGCCTGCACATCCTCAACGCTCGTGCACAGCTCAAGTCCCACCGTTTCGATGGCCTCGAAGATCTGGCCTCCGGCGAGGACGCTCTCAGCGATCCGGCCGTGGTAGCCAGCGACGTCGCCGCCCAAGCCGTCTGTGCTCAATTCCATCCAGGCGAGCGACTCGCTGACGATGGGACCCACTAGACGTTCCTCCGCCAGCTCAAGTTCCAGTATTTGGAGCAGAAGGCCAAAGATAAATATGTCAAGACGATCGTGTCGGACGACGCGCCACTCATAACCGCCTCCTCGAACGAAGAACTTCGACTGCACAACGAGGAAAGGAAGCGTACGTTGAAGGCGGCCAAGGCATCCCTCGCGGAGCGGCAGGAGGACATACGGACACTGGCACCGCTGGTAGAGGAAGGCAGGCAACCCGGGGTACGCATGCACGTCGTTGCTGACTCGATGAACAGACTATCAGAAAGCACGCTCGTTGACCAGCCTTGCGACCACGCTCTCTGCACAGATACTCGATGCACGACTTGCGTTGACGAGACTGCGCCAGGCTCACCCGCACCCTCGATTGACCATTGCATCCGCAACGTCCACGCTGGACGAACAGGTAGTGCAGATGCAAAAAATGGAAGACGAGCTCCAGGGGCTGAACGGTCGGATAGCTGAAACGAAAGAACATGTCAAGAGCGAGATGGCAGAGCTGGAGCGACTGAGAAGCATAGAGAAGGAAAGGCTTGCAGAGCTTGAGCTTGTAGGAAAGGAGGCTGGGGAGGAAGAAGACCCCAGGATCGGTGGTCTTTACGATTGGTATGAGGTTCACGAGCAATCGTTCTAGCCGATGTCTCTAATCTAGGTTGCACGTGGATAGGTTCGTGTCCTCGTTGACGCTCCACCGATCTTTACTCTCTCTCAAGTCCACGTACGTCGAATCCGAGAACGAACTACGATTAACATATTCGATCAGTCCACCGCCTGGCTCTACATCTTTTGGACCAAGTGATTTGGTGTTGACATTGCTCTTCATTCCAAATACACGACAGCTGGTCTCTGCTGATGTCACTCTGGGAGGGGTCGAGTTGGAGCTAGGGGATGTAATCGATGCACACGTCCAAGCAAATGATATCTCTGGTTTGATATGGGCTGTACTGGCACGAGCACGGGCGCACAATCCAAATAGGATGCTCAAAGGATGATGAATACACCCTAGGCACATGCTAGCACATGTATTACACTACCGCTGTACTCTTTGTCGAGCGCAGCAACGACGCACAGAAGCTGGCCAGGCTGACGATAAATTGAGACTTGCAGCGTGAGCCTTGGTCGTATAAGTTTGGTTCAGGGAGTCTGCTGGGCCGGCGACGATATGCCCACTCCGGACGCGACCCAACATGATAAACGTCAATATTCCAATTGCCTAGTGTAGCCGTCCACCAGGTCTCCAGAGCTTGCCTTTGATAGTAAACGCGTTTGATAAACCCGGAATGACTGGTCTTCGACCTCGCAAGATCTAGTTGGAAAAATAAAGAAAATGGATATGCGTTGTACTGAGCCCGCGCTGGGCCCCTCATCCGCAGCGTCGACAACAGCCGTCTTGCGTGCATCCACTCGTCATATGGTGACCACCGAGAGTGAGAG
>JBBPTT010000075.1:0-59411 GCA_038094175.1 Boletellus aff. lepidospora
GGCCACGCAACACAACATCATCGAACCAACCGGTCAGTCCGTTGCAAGCCAAGACGTTTCGAGGGGGGGGGGGGGCAGGAGAAGCACACACCGTTTCACCCGGGTCTCGAAATCGATGGGATCGGACTGCATGACGGTGTTGTAGACCGTCTCCGTCCGCGCGGCGACGTCCGTCCAGTCGTAGAACCGTCTGACGCGGGCGTGGGCCTCGATAGGGTCGTGATCGCCCCGGCTGACGATCTGGATGGCTTCGGACAGCGCGCGGAAGACGTCTATTTGGCGTGACGTGATAGGGTGAGTAAATCGATGAGAGAAACAAAAGGGCGTCGTACCGTCCTCGTCGGGGTTTGCAAACGAGATCATGTCTTCAGGGAGGATCTCTGGGACACCGCCGACGCGGGTGGAGACGACGTAGAGCCCCGTGCAGGCGGCTTCAAGGATGGCGATGCCAAAGGATTCGGTGAGGGAGGTGTTCAGGAAGATGGAGCCGCGGACTAGGACCTAATCGGGTGTAGCAGTGACATTGAGAAAGCAAATGGTGGGTGCATCGCAACAGAGGGGACTCACGTCGCGGACGTCGCGGTGTCGAACGGGTCCAAGGAGTTCGATTCGGTCTTGAAGGAGATGCCGTTCGCGCGCCTGGAGCAAATCGTTCAGTTTTGGACCATCTCCACCTGAATTCGTGAGGGCGTTTAGCGGACATCGCGACTGCGCTTGGGACGCGGCACGTTCACTCACCGACGATGAAATTGACGTTCGGAAACGCAGCACATATGCGAGGCGCAGTGGCGACGAGAAGATCGATGCCCTTACGATAGGCCAGGCGCGAGATGACGACGATGTTGACTATGAAACACTAGGCTCTTCCGATCGGGGACAAAAGAAAGCAAAGCGGAAACTCACTGGTCTCGAGGGGTTGCAACCGAGGAGAAGGGGTAAACTGCTCAGCGATGAGTGCGTTCGGGATAGCGTATACACTCGACCGCACGACCGACACCGATGGATCCTCTTCAGAAGGCTCGAATAGCTGACCTCGGAGTACAGTATTTTCGCGTCTGTTGTGTTGGGCGTTGGCTGTCCACGTAGCTCATTTTTGCTCATCACACTTACCCGGTATATGAGACGCAAATCACAGCATCGACGTTTTTGAGTGCGGCTGCAAGAAGCTTATTGGTCAAGATACTTGCCGCGTCTTCGAACCCAAATAGGCTGTGGTCTGTAAACACCGTACGCACGCCAAAAAGGTGGGCATGCAAAATGCCTTCTTGGCCAAGCGATGAGAGACTTGCATGTGCATGGATCAGGTGAATATGCTCCCGAAGGATGATTGTCCGAAAGTACGGGAGGAACGTGAAATAGTTTGGCAAGGTGGCAGAGGAAGCGATGGTCGTAAAAGGGATGTAGTACACCTTGAGCGAGGGGAGCAACCAACGTACGCCGATGCGGTCCGGCGGGTGACCGTGCGTGATGACGATGACTTTGTGGCCTCGACGAATGAGGTTCACGCTAAGCATATATATGTGATTTTCAACCCCCCCAACGTCGGGGTAGAAGAAGTCAGAGATCATCCTTTATCAAGATCAGAAAATTATCAGACGTGAACTTGTCGGACTCGTACGCAATAGAAAGGGCATCATCCTTCATTGTGAGATAGCACCGTGATAGCGAGAGCTCGGACGAAGTCGCAGTAGCCCTTCTTTGGGACCGGGCCCCAGAGTATCGTGGCTACTCTAGAGAGCAGAACATCAGATAAATTCGACAAGTGGCAGATAGTCATCACCTACACGGGTTTGACTCTAATTGACTGCGAGAGGCACAGATGCCCCGGGTAGAATTCAGACGGGACAAAAAAGCTAGTTCAGCAGAGGATCGAACTCCGAACCTTCTGTGTGTGAGACAGAAATCATAACCATTAGACCACTGAACTCACAACTTGCGCTGCTCCCAAGAGTCAGTACTAAGAGCGCAGTTCCGAAAATAACTCGCACGCCACGGGCGTGGTAATTGGCTCACCAGTGGCAGCCGCCCGGGCTCCGCATTCAGCAACCTTTTCAAGCGAGCGTACTGCCGAGTACTGTCTGTGGGTGAGCGGGGCCTACTCTCCCCAAAGCCAGACAATATACTATTCCAAGGCAAGATCGAGGAGGAACGGCGACTAGACTCGAGGGTGCATCTCTTGAAGAAAGTCTGCCTGAGGAATGGCAATAATCAAACGGTCTTGAGTGCTAATAGATCCTTCACAGAAGCCATCCAACACTTGCGCAACAGAGGAGGTACGGACAGCGGCAGAGTTGGAGCTTGAGCATAGGTCGAACAACCGGAAGTTGGATTGAAGCAGGTAAGACACGCAGGTGTTACAACGCGTGCATACTAAACAGTTACACGAGGCGGCCGCAAACGTCGGTAATCAGGCAAGGTCTTCACAAACATGAGAATCGTGTCTGCGAGGCAACAAAAAACATAGACATGACAGAGGAACACGGACACGCGTCGAATTCGGATATCGTACACCAAGCAACTCGGATCTGATTGAAACGAAGCACAGAAGAGGCATCCTTTTTTTTCTGATATGCAATGGAGAAGAAAACACGAACCATCCTTCTGCGACGTCTGTCGTCAAGTCAGAAAACGGTCAACATTGCCACATGAAACCTACAAGGTCGGGAACTTGCAGCCTTTCGCCTTTTACCACACGCTTGGCAATTTTGCTCGGTCCCCTTCGGGGTACAGATTCTTTGCGGGATATCTGTCCTCGAGTCAGAAAGTAACAAACGCTGTCACATGAGACCTACAAGTCCGAGCGCTTCTTCCATTTACCTCCCAACGAGTTAGTCAAGTCAAGTTCGTCTTCTTGTTTCTCGCCCTGGGCCTGGTCCTTGATGTCCAAGTCAACAGCCTGCGTATGCTCGGTCTGCTGCGCGGCTAAATCACTCTTTTTGAACCAGACGGTATGCCAATAGAGCGTGAGCTTTGGGATTTTGTCCGCCTCCAAGAACTCTCGCCCGTCGTTGTCAGTGGTCTCCGTGTCCGCAATTTCCTCCCCGTTTGGCTTCACATACCGTAACCTGATTCTCCGCTTGATCTGCGTGTACAGCCACTCAACTGCATACTGCTGGGTTGGGAAATTTCCGCTAGGCTTGCCCAGCACGATTAGGAGGAGGATGGTAAGGGGTTCGAGAAGGATGTGGCCGCGGACTTTGTTTTCTCCGGCCCGTCGACCTACGCACGCGTCACATTTGTCCGGATCTATGCGCCCAAACACTGAGATGTCGTCTATGACGTGTGGTTCAATGCCACCTGCGGGCGAATCGAGGAAGTCGTCATCCACGGCTTCTTCGACGACCTTCTTGGGCAGGTAGAGCTCGAGGCGATACGAACCAGCGAATGCGAACTCTGGAACTTCCCCGACAATGACGTAGTTACGCAGATATCCGTCATCTCCGGTATCGGGCCAGTGCAAGAGGAGGTGCTTTATGTGCGTAGGCCAATTGGCTCCCCATTCACGAATACCCTCTCGAATGTTTCGAACGTCAGTGGCGATATCCGTCCCCCATTCATGGTAGAGTGCCTGTCGGTATTTCTCTCGAATTTCTCGACGCTGCTTCGGGTTTGTTGCCTTATTCAGCTCATCCGATTCTTTGTGAGGTTCAATCTTCACCCCTGTCGTGTCATCTTTGATAGCAGGATATGTGTAATCTATTCGGATACACAATTATTTCCGGTCATGTCAGTAGATAAAAACACTTACATTTGGGTGTCCCATAACTAGTCAACAGGCCCCGTGCTTTCTCCGATGTCCAGTAAGTGTCCCTGGTGATGCGAAAGGGGAGGAGATCGGTGGAAGCCTTCAGTTGACCCGTTCCATCCTGTCCAAAGTTTCCTTCTTTGGCGTTTGCTGGGGAGAATAAATGAGTAACCCAGAACACGCGTGGAAGTGTACATACCAAAGGGGTAGCGTTTACCGTCTTCACCTACCCACCCGTCTTCGCCAATCCAATAGTCGGGATAGAGCCACTCCCAGAATGCATAGATGCGATCTATGTTGCAGTGATGCAAGTAGAATATAGGATCGAAACCTGAAGGTACCGATTCACAATCATACCATACAACACTAGAATAGACATTACCGGCAAACTCGTTGAATGCCTGTCATAAATTGACATATCAACATGAGCCGGGTGACGACCGGAGTGAGCATACCATCGTTCCAAAGCCACCAACATCGAGGTGGACCTTGTTATGAGGGTCCTCGATCGACGCTGAGAGAGATGTTAGCTTCAACGTCAACGAGAGGAGTACTGTACACGCACGTAGTGAATGGTATCTGTCTTTAGGGAGATACACCTCGTCTGAAGCGGTGGATGCAAAATGACCCCATCTAACCACCCTGTTCAACACCCGTCTCATCGGCAATGCGCGCCCGACTCACACGTTTGGTTTATACTGCTCGTCGCTGGCCTTCAACCTCACGGGGTACTTGAATAACCCCGCGACCTTTTGCCTAAGACTGGTAACACGTTCGTTCTTGAATCCACGTGGTCCTCCCCCCTTTCGAAATGACCTGAGCGCATCGTCAAAATCAAAAGAACTGCCTAGCAACTGTGCAACTTGCTCTCGCGCCTGTTTATACTCCTCCTTCGGTGGATCGAACTCGAAATTGACCCATCGATAAGTCCGCGACCAGCGGCCCATTCCAATTAGCGCAGCGTTCGTGGTTTCGAGTTTGTGGTTTTCGGGGAATTGATAACGATTCAAAGGATTCGGGACTTCATCATCTACCACGTTCGTGGGACTGACTATGAAAATTTTGGACCAGCGAAAGATTTCTGGCAAGCCACGCTTGGAGGTTGCTTTGTTGGTCCAGTCCCAGTACCTCAAACAAATACTCAGTTCGGTGTTACCGCATCGTGCATTCAGAAGTCGCTTACGGGAGACGGAGTTCATTTGCAGCCTGTACCCAAAACTTTTTCTCGGGGAGACCGTCAGGGAGCTTGGACGCGTAGGCCTTCGCTTCCCTGACAATGACTTGCTGCTCAAAATTTATCAAGCTGAATCAAAAGTAGGAAGAACGCGCGGCGAACCTCGACCAGCAGTAGCAGAACACGGTGCCAGGGTGGAAACAGGGCCGCTGTTGGGAACGTCAGTATCCATGACGAGGACCACCAACCCCACACATACAGCCGTGGTAACAATATCCTTTAAACGTCAGGTTTTGTTAATAGGACCGAAAACGAAGATGAGATAACATTTACCCCCATATTCTGCAGAGGCGGTTTGTTGCGGTCCGTCCGGATCACCACTGCGGGTGCTCGGTTACACGACATCGAACGTAAACGCACGATAACTCACGACCAAGGTTCGTTGGGCAGTCCATGAATTCCACCTAGGCGAGTTGTGAGCCGCAAGCGATTAGGCATTCGTACGTGCTTACCTATCTGCCACCAGCTGTCGGGTCTCTGGAGGTAGTCGGGTAATATCCCGTACTCGGTCTTCCTTTCGAGGACTGTGTTGAGAGCACGAATGAAGATGGAAAACTGAATCTCCTTCTGTCGAAGAGTTTCAATCTCGAGGCGCGGGTGGACAATAGGTCTGCCCTTGCTGTCTTTGTCACCAGCACCAACGATGAGATAGGGATAGAGATCCGGGGGATAGTACTTCGCGCCTGCAGGCATGGTCTAGCGAGTGGAAGACGCGCACTATGCAGATGAGGTCAGAGTGGCCTGATTCCGAGGAAGAGGACCGGCCAGCTTTTATTACCCATGAGACCCATCTGTTTCCACGGCCTCCAGCGCCCACCGTATTTCCTTCTCCTATCGAACTACAGGTTGCCGAAGACCATTCCAGGTAATTCGCCACGACAGGTCGGACCTACAACTTCCGTATAATTCGAGGGTGTGGAATGCGAGCAAATGGGGATCACGATCCATCTCCAAATACGCAAAGGTCAGCCAACGTCGCCGGTGAATGGATGCGGATGCGTGACCATCCAGCATGCGGCGGTGCGAAGGGACCGCAGTGAAAATGCACTCGTTTCGGTATCGATTAAAACACGCACTGGAATGGTTGAATTGGATAGAATAAATCTTTTTAGGAAACGTGGGCGCGGAGTGGCAGGGCTGGATAAAGTTCGCCCACAGGGAAACGAGGCTGCGCCGGTCTTGAATAGATAACGTTGGCGCCGGATTGACACATGGTGACCTCCTTCGCGAGTGACCGTTTCAAGAGTGAGCCAACCCGATTCATGTTTTGTTGGAGCGTTTGCAACACGTGAAGCTCAGAGGCCCGTCCCCCTGGGTGCGCATCTTGCAAACTTAAAGTGGGGCTTCTCCCGCTATACGTTTTAGATGGATTCGACACATTGTGTGGGCCTGCATTGCGCGAGCGGTCACACCGCCCGGGCCCAACTTGGATAGCCGAGCAAGATCCCAGAGATCAAGTGACGAGTTGGAGCGCTTCAACTGATAACACATATGCGTTACGACACTCCGCGACGCACAGAAACGAGGCTCGCTCCACCACTCTCCGCTCCACACACGAAGAAATTCCAAGGAAAATTGAGAGCATAAACAGCTTTCAAAGAGGCCTTCATACCACTGCCTGAAGAAAGAGGAACTGGTCCTTGCGTCTCCCGCCCACTTAGGATCAGAGGTAGCGGCCATGCCAGCGCTTGCAACATCATGGCAAGCAACCGCGCCCACGGGCCCAACAGCTGTCAACGAGCGTAATGAACCCCGTCGAGACTCGATAACGATCTCTTCAGACCTCCGCTACTTCCCTCAAAAATGCCTCGTCTGGAGTTTGACCGGCTCTGCTAACCTTGAGATGAGAATGGACGTCTCATTCATCAGAGATAAGACGTCAGAGCGTGTCGGAACTGACCACACATTGATTTGATCCGAATCCCTAGAATTGCGGTCCAGGCCTCAAGCCTCCAGGTATGATCCTTGCGCTTGACACCTAATGCCGCGATCATCACCCACCAAAGTTGAATTGGCGAACGCAACGGAACCAGCACGCACCCCAGAGTCCGCCATTGTTCATCACGATTTTTAGTAACAGGCATACATCGCAGCAAGCAACCTCGACATCTTCGCTTGCGTTCGTGACAGACCCACCGGCAAATCATCCTACGGCAACCGACATGCATTCGTACGCGCATTCAATCCGACGTGCGCTAAAATGTAACCTTATAGATGCCTTTGAGTCCGCTGTGATACCCAGACCCATCCCATTTTACAGCTCCCTCCCGGGTGCGCAAGTTTGCCCCCGCATCACTAACAACAAGCTCATAGTCGCCACTGAGAGCAGACAAGCGACCGCCTTCGAATTTGCCGTTACCGCTGAGAAACCACTGGGGCCTGCCTGCGCCAGTGTAGGTCTTTGGCGATTGTTTTCCTAATTCCCTCAAGGTGGCAGAAATGTTCCATGCAGAACCCTTGAGGACCAGTTCGCCTGTGGTAGCGATGAGGTACCGGTCGAGATAGGCAATGCGAGGATACATACTCTTTTCAGTAGACATGATTTCAGAGTGGAGAGAACTCGAATGAAGATTGTGACAGAGCCTGAGCAACAGAATGCGGATGATTCAGCGGGTTGAGGGGCATGTAGAAGGGGGTAGATACCTGCACGATCGTTTCGATGGGCTGGGAAGGAAGCGAAATCCACCCTCGGACGAGTTTTTACACGATTCTCTCGTAACGTCTCACCCACGGGGAGCAAGATAGTCCTGCGATGAGGCGGACTAATGAGTAGCAGTCGTTGCGTCACGCGCGTGATCAGGCGGCCAAGGGTCACCAGGGCAGGTATACGGAACTTCCAGAACGTCGTCCCACTGGCACCTCGAGCCGATATTGGAGATGAACGTGAGCGACTGTCCAACAGATAATTCAATCACATACTTATCGGTCTCGTGGACAGCGGCCGCCGTGATGTATTTGGTCCTGTGAGCGACTCCTACTGAGACGATGGACATCCATACCCTGCTTACAATGTTAGAACCAACCGAGGGCCACCGCAGGCGGGAAGAACGTACCGCCATGGGTGCAGCATACATCTTGGTTTTGCGCCTCGCGCCTATCAAGATAAGACCAAACCACAGGAATGCCAATGCGTACGAAGCTCTAGGTTCAGGCTGGGCTTTCACGAGAATGGCACGCCTTTTGATGAGCACATATTCAGCGTCATGGGCCACTTTGAAACCGATCAGAAATGCGCCACTTGGTACACGAGGCTGGCGATGCAAAGATAACCCTTGTGCTGTAATTGTAAGGATGGAGCTGACCCCCAGCGCTTCGGCGAGGGCCTCTGCCAATCCTCTCACGCCATTTCGATCGTTTTTCCCACGAGAGCGAGGCACTACGCGCGCAACAACGGTCCAAGTGCCACTAACCGGATCCCCGCACAATCTAGAAAATTTGGACTCGGACTTGGCGTAACCACCAGCTCGAGCGTTCTGGAAAGGGGTACGTGCATCGGAATTAAATGAGCTTCTTTGAAGCGCTGGAACCACACTTCCAATCACCATGTTCCATTGACAGTGGACACCGTTTTAGGCGATCTCACACTGTAGTAGGTGCGATATGGAGTGTCGTCATCTCCACTGAAACACTGTGCAGGACAGACGAAACGCACCTCTTTCACGAGATCATATGTGCATATGAGGAAACGCTAATGCATATAGACAATTGAGGACACGCTTGTCCTCCAGTATCTTCCTCACATAACAGGCCTGCCAAGGACCGAGTTGGTTGGATCCCAGCGTCGTGAGCATACTACCTGAACTGGATGGACCCTACAACGTGACTTGGCACAACAGTTGGTTGCCGACGTATCGGACATATCTCTGGGATTATTTTACCCAAATCTCGTGCGTTCGTCCTGAGACTTGATAACCCGGTTTGATGGACCGAATTTTCGCCCCACCCCACTCTGTCGGAAAATCGCACAGATAGTAGTACATCGTCCATTCTGCACTCCCGTCCCGCTCATGCTCTGCATCATCCATCTCTTCGTTGAATATTCAGATTAGCTCTGGTGTTATCGCCGACATCGATGAACGTCCAGCCGCTACCAACAGACTCGCTGACCGGAAGCGGCCGCCAGAACTTTCGAAGCTTGTGCTGGCACACGACCGTCTGCAGGCAGTGCATCCGTTCACAGACCACACAGGCTGAGAGGTGTCCGCAGTCACGTGGTTTATAGGGACAGATACCGTGTGTCCAGCATCTACGCAGACCCACAGTCGTTGTCAGGTTTGAGGGGCGCAGACTGAGAGCATTGGCACTTTGCTGATGGTAAATTTAATTTCTCCGTGTGGCGTCTTGATTCGGTCACCATCATTCACCAATCCGAAGATCCTTATGCGAGAAAACATGCACCTCTGAATCAACGCCGTTTTTGCATCACGAATTTCAGCAAAAAGTACATGCCCTTATTACAGCATGCTAAGATGCGCTCGTACGTACATTCGACACGACAAATGCTGGGGAGGATAAGCAACTCTCATGGTGGTAATGACAAGAGCCATGCTGCGCTACCTCTGTTCTCTCCTCCGACACCTTCGATGCCTCCCGCTTCCTGTGTCCGACCCCTCCCCTTCCCCCCTCCGACACCTCCGATGCCTCCCACTTCCTGCGTCCGACCCCTCCCCTTCCCCCCTCCGACACCCCCGACGCCTCCCGCTTCCTGACCCTGACGCCTCTGGCTTCTGGCCTCCCACCCCCGGCGCTTCTGGCCCTTTATCTGGCGCCTGGCCTTCTACCTCTGGTGCTTCTGACCCTGACCCTGCTCCTGGCTTCTGGCCTCCCGCCTCTGGTCCCCCTGGCCCTTTATCTGGCGTCTGGCCTTCTACCTCTGGTGCTTCTGACCCTGCCCCTGCTCCTGGCTTCTGGCCTCCCGCACCTGGTACGTCTGGCCCCCCACCTGGCGTCTGGCCTTCCACCTCTGGCGCTTCCGACCCTGCCTCGGCCCCTGCCCCTGCTCCTGCACTGCCAGAATGCGAAGGCGGAATTGTGATCTTGTAGATGCCTTTGAGTCCGCTGTGATACCCAGACCCATCCCATTTTACAGCTCCCTCCCGGGTGCGCAGGTTCGCCCCCGCATCGCTAACAACAAGTTCGTAGTCGCCACTGAGAGCGGGCAGGCGACCACCTTCAAACCTGCCGTTACCACTGAGGAACCAGAAAGGCCTCCCTGTTCCAGCGTAGGTCTTGGGCGATTGTTTTCCCAATTCCTTCAAGGAAGCAGAGATTTTCCATGCAGAACCCGTAAGGACCAGTTCGCCTGTGGTAACGATGAGGTGCCTGTCGAGATAGGCAATTCATGGGCACGTACTTTTCTCGGTAGACATGGTCCCAGAGTGGAGAGAACTCGAACGAAGATTGTGACAGAGCCTGGGCAACGGAACGCGGACGATTCAGCGGGCTGAGGGAGATATGGTAGGGCGCGGATACCTGTACGATCGCTTTCAATGGGCTGGGGAGGAAGCAAACGTGCCCTTGGACGGGTTTTTATACGATCCTTTTCGTAGCGTTGCTTCCACGAGGCGCAAGATGGTCAGGGGATGTGACGGACTAATGTGGCAAGTCGTTGCCAACCCACTTTCCCGATCACAGTCAGGAATTCTCAAGTCAGAAAGTCAGCCCACGGGTGCCTCAAGCCAGGATTGCCGGTGGAGATGAGCGTAAACGGCTATTGAGTAGAAAGTTCAATTGCATGCTTGTCGGTCTCGTGGACAGAGGCCGCCGTGTTGTGTTCGTATCCGTAAACGACTTTCTAGTGAGATAACGGGCTTCCATACCTTGCTCGCATGAGGCGCATCCAGCGCTATGGACCACCTTAGAACCGATCGGGGGGTTACCGTAGGAAGAAAAGAACCCCCGTGGTGCAGAGTTTCGCAGCTCGCGCCTATCAAAATAAGACCAAACCACATATATGAGATTCTAGGTTCAGCACGCTGAGCGCTGAGCGCCGAACGTCGAACTTTCACAAGCATCACACCTTCTGATGGGCACGTATTCAGTCCAATAGACCACCCTGAAACCGACGAGAAAGGTGCCACTTGCACGAGGCTGATGATGGTCAAAAATGTCCGTTGCGCTGCTGGAAAGGCCCGAATCGATGGAGTGGACCACCTGCCACCGGCAACTGCCCTGCCAAAGAATGACATCGCCTGATGGTGCGGTCACCACGGGATTATGCCGTACCTCCCTCATTTGTCCCACGAGGAAGACTTTTGCGGGCACACCATGCAGCCCGAATGGCAACCATGGGGCCCTTGTTCGTAGCCTAACCACTGTCGCTACTACCCTTCACCCAAAGGGCAGGAATCGGATGACTTGGACCCAAACCAGCATGACGAGAGATGCCTGTCGTACAGTGAGCTTGGGTCCTTTTTGAAACGCGAAAGAGAACTCGGGAACTTTGTGCAAATATTCTGACCCAGAGGATGTGTGCACCGGAACCAAAGGAGCTTCTTCGTAGCGTCGGAACTCCGCTTCCAGGCGCCATGTCCCAGTGACACCGTCCCAGGTGACCCTACGGTGTAGCAGGTACGTGTGGTGTGCCCCTGGCATAAACACACTGCAGAACCGACGAAACACGTACCTCGTCCGTGACGCCGTAGACGTTTGTCGACCGCGATTTCCCTCACAAAAAGCCTACCGAAGCTCAGGCTGATCAGATCTCAGATTTGTGGATAGGCAGAGATCTGACATCTCTCCCGGGCGTAAGCGGGCTCTGAATGAAGGTACAGCTATGAGGGACCGCAGCTAGAGAACAAATAGACCATGCCATTCATCAACAAGACCACAGAAGCACAGTGACACTAAAGTGTCCGTAGCTGAGGCAATTTTTGTCTGCAGAAATCTCGCTCCCACGCGGGTTGAGTTTAGTGCCACAGCATCATGATACGACATGACATGGCACGACGGAGTTCCTGGGACACCGATCTGTCGGACTTTGTCTTAGTTGAATTTCGTGCGAGAGACGGCTCACCGGATTGATCCTCCCAAGGCTGTCTGTCGCAAAATTACGCAGGTGGTGGTATATCGTCCATCACACTTTGGTCCACTGAATCATGTTCGTTCCACTTGGGCATTGTGACTAGATCATTACCCAAGACTCTTGTACCCCACGATCGCCGATCATGTCCACATTACCGACGGTGTGCACCTCACCTGAGCCCCGGGGCCATCATTCCGGCAGTCCAATTCTGACATGTACTTTGCAGCCATCGACTTGTTGAGTATTTGAATTCACCCTGGCCTCCAAGATCGACAAACACTCGGCTACCATCAACAAACTCGTTGATCAGAAGCCGTTATCCGACGTTAGTCCACTGCCGTCGATCAGCAAGATGACAACGTACAGATGACAAGTGTTCACGGCCGGGTTATTTATGGGGACAGATGCCGCCACTCGACAAGTGTCCATACACATCCACAGTAATTGTTAGGTGGTTACTGTGCGCGAACGAGTAATGTAAGGCATGGTTGAGCGTTGCCGCGCAAACAAGCATGGAGCAATTACACAACTGCGAACGAGGACCATAGTATGTGCAACACGGAGGAATCATACCCGCTAGGTAGATCAGCGCTTGTATCTCTCACGTCCGCGAATGGATGGAATGAGTGTGAAGAATTGTTCTGCAGATATGTAGATGACTCTCGCATATCGCGTTCGTCATAATATGAAGCTCACGATTGGTAGGAGGACTCGAGGTAGTTTGCCGTTCGTCATACAAGGCTTGTTAGAGTTCAGGCTGAGATCGATTGTTTAGGCAGGCAAATAATAAAGTGCCGATAAGGGCGGGCCACCAGTATCAGTTACCGTCCTACAGTGCTTCATGTCTATGTTCGCTCTCGCTTGGTTAGCACTGTTATTGCTTAGCATCAATACGATACACTACTCAGGGGGTCAGACAAGTCGAGACAAGGGCACAAGTACGTACTGCACGATGATGTGGAGGCTGAAGCATGTAAGTAGGTCGGGCAAGGCCAGACAAACGGCTGAAAAATGGACCAGACGGCAGTGGTGTGCTATGGTTTCAAAGCAATGAGCCTAGGCTGCGCCTTCTTCCATATAGCCCCAATTTGGGTCCAGCGTGCCCTTTGGCCTGGTGAGAACCCAATGGAATGTACCTCTGTACAGTAGTTTCCACGCGTATGATGCCTATGAAGCGTCAGACGAAGATACCTTTCTTTGGTAACCTATGTTCGCTCGTCCAATCCCACCTCGAAAGGGTGTTCGGTTCGTTGTAACCGTGATGTGCATTTCAGACTGTCACTCACGAGAACCGAAGTCTCCTTACGGTCTTCAATCATGTTGGTTCCACCGGAAGATGCCTCGGATATCAACCGTATCTTTGGCAACGACTTGCTGCTCGAGGCTCGGGCTAAATCAAAGGTGGCAACAACGCGCGACTCGCTTCAATTACGGTGCCAGGTGGGAACTGAGCCGCTGTTCGGAACATCAGCATACATGACGAGATACGCCAATGATGTACATACCGCCAAGGTAACAAGCCTTGAGGGACGCGTTTCGTCGGTACTTCTCGCGAAGGTGGAGCGACACTAAACCTTGCCATGTACCGGGCGTGGCGAGCGTCTGCGGCCCCTTTGGGTCACCACTGCAGGTGCTCGGTTACACGACATCGCATGTAAACGCGTGGCGACTCGCGCAGAGGGATCGCAAGGTCGTCCACGAATCCCCCTTAAGTTATAAGCAATCCAGTAATGATACGCGCTCACCAATCTACCACCAGCTATCGGAATTCTGTGCACACTTGGGAGATTTCCTGTATTGCCTCGTCCTGTCGGGGAGTCTCGACACGCGAATGAAGAAGGAAAACTGGATGGAAGGCCGGTGATCTCAACACGAGGATGGGCACCCGAACATTCAAGGCCGATGATGCGGTAAGGTTCTGGCGACATGGTCGGGGGAATGGTATACGCCTGTCAGGGTGGCTGGGAAAGAGGTCAGAGTGTACTTCCAAGGGTTAACATAACTTACTGTTTATCACTCGAGACCAATTTCTGTCTTCCACACCCGCGTCTTTGGATTTGTTCGCTTTCCAAGCTTGGCGATCCACCAGAGGTGTTTGATACGATGACTTTTCCAGTGATCTCCTGCCACGCGAACGTCTTAAAAGTAACGCATGAGCACAAACTGAGTGCGAGTAGGGCTGCGACCCGCCGCTTCACCAGCGAGGATCCCTGTGGTAGATGGGGGGATATCAGACTGCATGCGCGGATGCGAAATGATGGACATCAACACCCACGAAAACCGCTTGTCAGCCGAGTGTTTTATTTGGTCGTATTTATCCGCATCTTTCAGCCAAACACCTTTTGCGCTGCTCACTCAATTCCCGAATGCGGTGTCACTCGCGGGCTTACCAATCTCGCCAGGACAATTATGTTTCGTTTCTAGGGGGTTCTGCACCTGATTTTTATTCAAAGATAAGGCGTCTTTGCTCCGTTGGTCTTGCTCCGCCTCTTCCAGGGACGAATCTATCGGATGTCGCGTCATCACGGTCATCGGTACCTTACGCCGGTGTCATGTCCTGGCTTTGACTGACGCTGCAGTGAGTACATGATTCGGTCAGCCCGTGAGGGAGTTGATCATCGAGACGTTTTTCTTCCCCACTCAAAGACGTTGCACGAGTGTTGCAGAGTCCAGTCATGGTTTCAGCTTCAATCCAAGGTGGTGACGATCTTTATCCTTTATTTCAGCACCGATTCGGACATGGCTCGTGGATGTGTAGATGCCAATGACTCACGCATCGTTCGTAGATTTGGATGGTCGGAAGATGTCGCCTAGTCTGTGCAGATCAGCCAATTGCCTACTCTACGGTGCCGCGCTTGAAGGTACGGACGTCTTCCTAGAGCTAGATGGGAGCGTTTCGTTGACTAAATTCCAGTTGCTCAAACACCCAACCAAGGCTTTCTCCATCGGATGCACTGGGGATTACAGGTTGGTGTGGCGGTGCTTGCGGAGGGACTGACGCTCATTGGGCTCCGATATCGTGACACAGGGTCAGGCTTGTTCGCGCGTTGTATAGTTGGTCGCAACTCGAGCACGAGCACTTTGTCAAGCTTGGGGGTATAACATTCTTTGGCTGCCGTTTGAGTCTGTCGAGATCATCGTTGACGGCAGGCGGAATACCTGCATACGGATGTGCTCATGGAGACGGTCTTTGGTGCCTTTGAGCACGTCTGCGATCATGGTTGGATGCATTAAAACTGACAATAGTGATACTGCTCTCATCAGGTAATATGTAAATTTTTAGGAATGCGATCATACTAGGCCCGATCAAGCCACGTCTCAACGCCGCTCCACGATCTCGGAGTTGGGATGACTGTGACAAATGAATGGACGAGCTCGTTGGCTGTCGCTGATGTATTTTGGTGTCTTTGGAGCACCGTGGGTGCAGTTCGGAGATGTTGCTGAGAAATCTCCAGTGCTTGATATCTGACGTCTGGAAAGGACCCGAAAATGACCATCGAATAAACTGTCGTCCCCCGTCCACCACTAATTCGGGCCTCTTCCGTGCTGGCGGAGCCTGCCACCATCTCGAGACCGATGCCGCTCTGGTGACATAATTGACACCCTAGCAGTATCCCCCGACCTTTTGGTGGCGAACAATGTATGGCCCCCTCCCTGCTTTGGGGTTCCAGTCCACAATTACTTGAACAGCCTTCCAGCACCGTACGACGCCTTCCCTCCGCGGTGGCATCCTCGAGTTGCCCCTGGAGCACATCCTACTTTTTTTTCCGCATCAGCTTGTGACGGTGTTTCAACCTGAAACTGAGATCTTCGGGAGGTTAACAGAGTTCCCAGCATCCGAGGGTGATGATGCCAACGATCGAACGGTTGTGACCTGAGCGCTATAGATCCTTGCAGCGTGGAATAAGACCGGTCGTCCAACGCTCGTGTAACGGAAGACGTGCCGGCGGTAGTGATTCGGGGTCGAAGCACAGATCCCACGCAGAAAGAGCAACAACCAGACGTCGGATTGAAGCAAGTAATACAACGCACACGTTACAAACATAGACGACGATAATCGATCATCAGCCAGGGCTGTCTCCACGACCACAAGATCGAATCTGCAAAACAAGGGAAAACATAGACATGACAGGAGAAACACGGACAAGCGTCGAATTCAGGTATCGTACAATGAGCAGCTCGGATGTGGTAGCAACACAAGATGGAAGAGGCATACTTTTTTTTTCTGACACGCAATAGAAAAAGAAAGGCGATCATCTTGCGATATCTGTCAGCGAGTCTGCCAACGAGTTGGAAGGTAATAAGTGTCGTCATATAAGACTCATAAGCTCGGGAACTTACCATCCTTCACCAGTCTCCATTCAACATTCTCTTTGAATCCTTTTCTAAAGGAGGAATCTTCTTTTGTTAGATCCAGATCAATGTGTGTCGCCTGCTCCTGAACTTGCTTGCCGACTTGCTCGTCGTCGAACTCAATCCTGTGCCAATCAAGCCACAGCCAGGGTTTCTTGTCCTTGTCCAGGGGCTTTCTCACTGTGAGGTCGGTGGGCTCCGTGTCTGCAATTATCCTCCCATCTGAATGCACCAACCGCGGCCGGATCTTCTGCTCGATCTGGCCATACAGCTCCTCCAACGACAAATTCCAGTCCTGAGGTGCATTGTCGGGCTTGGCTATCCCGACCAGAACGATAATAAGTCGGGGGTCAAGATTGATGGTGCCAACGACGAGACTTCCTCCAGCTTGTCGATCTTGGCATTCGGGACAGTGGGACGGATCCAGGCGCGCAAACACTGAGATGTTGTCGATGACGTACTCTTGTGAGTCGTTATTCGGAGATGGGTTGATCAACTTCCGATTCTGAGCTGTTTCGACGTCCCCCTTGGATAGGTAGAGTTCGAGACGATACGATCCGCCGAACGCGAACTCTGGAAGGCCTCCAGAAATGGAAAAATTGCGCAGATTATGGACCTTCTTCGAGTCCTCCAGGAGGAGTGTCTTTAGCTCGTCACTCCAATTATACTGTGAAGTCAGACGCCGAATGGTCCGGACTTCGGTGGCAAGATCCGTCCCCCACTGATTGTAGAGCGCCTGTCGATATTGCTCTGGTGGAGTATTTGCGTCCGGCTTCAAGTGAGGCTGAATCGTTATTCCCGTCTTTTTGTCTTTGAGCGCAGGGTACGTGTAATCTGTCCAATTATCCAGTTATTCCAGTCCACATCAACGGAAAGAATCACCCACACTTTGGCTTCCAATCCTTGCCAATCTCATACAAGCCCCTTGCATTGTTCGAGGTCCAGTAAGTTTCCTCTGTAATGCGGAAGGGGAGGAGCGGGGTGGTAGCATCCAGAAGTGCACTTTCGTCTCTACTGTCGTGACTCCAGTTGCTGCCACTCTCTGGAGAATATGAGTGAACGACCGAGGATCTGCATGTAGAAATATACGTACTAAACGGCTTGCGACTGCCGTCTTCGTCTGTCCACTTGCCATCGCCAACCCAATATTCAGAATAGAGCCACTCCCAGAATGCGTAGATACGGTCCACGTTGCAGTGATGTAAGAAGAATATAGGATCGAAACCTGACAGTGCTGATTAACAAGTCATATCACACCCAGTAAAATTAGCATTACTTGCAAAGTCGTTGAATGCCTGTCATGAATTGGTATATAAGCCTGGATCCGAAAGTGATCTTGGTGAGCATACCATTGTCCCAAAGCCCCCGACATCAAGGTGGACATCGTTATGGGGGGCCTCGAGCGACGCTGAGTGAAATGTTAGTTCCAAGGTTAACAGAAGAAGTTCCATGTACGTGCCCAGTCCCTTGTATCTTTCTTCAGGAACGTAGATTCCGCTCGAATTAGTGTTCGAAAAGCGCCCCCATCTATGCATGCTATTCAACAATCATCTCATTATGGTACGACCCACTTACAGGTTTTGTTTATATTTGGCGTCGACACGCTCTAGCAAAGGATAATTGAACAATCCTGCGACCTTTAACCTGAGACTGGTAACAACTTCATCGGGATCTCTATATGGCCCTCCCCCCTTTTGAAGCGCGCTAGGAACGCAACATCAAAGCCCCAAAGAAATACCAAGTAATTGATGACTTGCCTCCGTGCTTTATTATAGTTCTCCCTTGGGGGGTTGTAGTCGAAATCGGCCCACCGATAAGTCCGCGACCAAGTGCCGAGCGCAGACGCCACAGGTTCGGCAGAAAAGGGCTTGTGGTTGTCAGGGAATCGATAATGGTTCAAAGGATTAGGGACTTCGTCGTCCGCTAAGCCTTCAGGGTTGAGTATGAAGATTTTGGGCCATCGGAAAATTTCCGGGATGCCTTGCTTGGCAGTTTGGTCGCTGGTCCAGTCCCAATAGCTGGATAAATTGCAGTTCAACGTCGTCATGTTGCACGTTTCACAAGTCACTCACGGGAGGCGAAGTATTTCTGCGGCATCCTGCCACTTTTTTCTTTCTTCCTCAACGAGCTGAGGGCCGGTATGGAGATTGGATACGAACTCTTTCGCTTCCCTGACAAGAGCTTGCTACTCGAAATGGGTCAAGCTGAACCAAAAGCAGTAAAAATGCGCGACTCACTTCGACCAGCAACAGCTGAACACGGTGCCAAGTCGGGAACAGAACCGCTGTTTGAGATGTCAGTACCCATGGCGAGATCCATCAAGGAGGTACATACAGCCATGGAAACAATAGCCTCGAGACGTGCGTTTTGTCAATACTGGTCGAAACTAAGAAGAGACAACACCTACCCGCCTGCGAGGTCGGATCAGCCGGCTCCAGCTTGCCTTTTGGATCACCACTGTAGGCGGTCGGTTACGCGGCGCAAAGTACACATACATGACAACTCACGACCAAGGCTCATAGGGTAGTCCATGAATCCCCCCTGGACGAATTGTAATCCGTAAGCAACACAATGATCGTATGTACATACCTATCTGCCACCAGCTCTCAGGGTGCTGGGCGTATTCAGACCAGCGTGCCCCATAATCGGACTTCTTATCGAGGAGTTTATTGAACGCGCGGATGAAGAGAGAAAACTGAATTTCGTTCAGACGAAGATCATGGATCTCCAGACGAGGGGGGGGATTCTTATCATCCTCCTCAGGTAGCAGGCCCAAGGGTGAAGCACCACCGATGAGAAAGGAATTCTTGGGCTGAGGATCGGGCATGGAAAACAATATCGCAGACGAGGTCAAGAGGCCTGTTTCCAAGGGACTGTCCCGGCCAGCTTTTATCACTCACGAGCCCTGCTTATTTCCACGCCCACTTGCGATGACTCCTCCTTCAAAACGAATCGTTCTCTTGCATCTTCCCAGATGTGCTATTGCAGGCAACTAGCCACGACCGCTTCTGATCGCTTTCACAGCGGACTTGCGAATTCGTGAGTGGTTTGCAGGAGCACAAAATGCGAGTAAATCGGGCCAGCGATCTACCCCTTAGTTAGAAAAGGCCGATTGTGGATGAACGGTGATGGTCACCATCCAGCCTCGTGCAAGGGCGCAAAGTGATCACGGTGAAAACCGCACGCGTTTCTGAGCCAGCGTGGCGAGCTAATAAAAACACGCACTTGAATATTTGAATGGTCAATTTGGATGAAAATAAGCAAATTGAACGGCCCCGCGATGTCGTGTGTTCTTTACGCTCGGGTTGGCGGTCACATAAATCCAAGAATTGATGTCACATGTCACACATTGAGTCATCCCACTGATCTCGCCATCCGCATCAAGACCCGTCCTTCGCGGTCCGTTCGAATCCGCCAGTCGGTCCGAGCCCTCCCAGGCACGCCTCGCCAAGAGAAGCGCAGCAGATACTGTACAATCTCATCATCGGGTCTCTGGGTCTTATTTGGTTATTCAACTCGCGTAATGCAACCAAATGACCTTGTGTGAAACCCACGGCCAGTGGGAGAGCGCTGCGGCATATTTGCAAGGTGCGCTCCGGGAGCATGGGACAAGGAGCACGGGTCTGACTTGCGGCGAGTGGCTGCCTTATGGGTCACAAACACCGCAACTCGAAAACGCGAATCGGATTGGACTACTCTCAGAACTGCTACCCTGTACCAATTTGGGGCTGGTGTTATCTGTTCAAGACCGGCGCCCTTTGTGTGATACACGAGTCTTGTGGGTAAATCGGGCTCAGCTCAACAGATTCCCAGGCAGCCCATCCCGGTCCAATTAGGAGCACAAACGACTGGCCTAAATAGGGCCTGAAAGAAAGAGGAGCCGTTCTTCGTTTCGGGGCCTCGTCGCCCAAAGGTAGACTCTGAGTGATTTGTGTCGTCTAGACCCTGTGGCCAGCTACCCCGGGTCCCGGTGCGGGAGCCGCAACAGCTGTCAACACGGGTGGCTTATCATACTGATCCCACGAGCGAGTTCTTGCCATTAGCCATCAGCAACCGATAGTGATGGTTACATGGTCTCGAAACAGTGAGACCCACACGTCTGAAGAAGGTGACATACAATGTATCGACTTGCAGCGTCTGCCCCGAGTTCTAGCATTGATTCAAGCTTAGCGATGATCGGGTGAATGTTCGAAGGGTGGGTGCTAGACTACGTGTCCTCGGCAACCTCCGCTGCTTCGCCCGTCTTCGTACTGACAAGGATAACAAGCTCGCCATCCTGGAAATGGTGCGATCAGATCGCATGGGAACCACACACGGCCACCGTAAAGGCGATTGAGTCCGGGTGTCTAGAATCGCGGTCCAGGAAGGAACGTTTTGCATTGACTGGGTTCAAAATTCTGTGGGAACGGCCCGTACGCGTCAAATTTGTGATGCCCTAGGCATTATGTAACACTTGACATGGCCGCAACGACCCTCCAACGACCCGGGGAACTTGAATAGACACAGTGTAATGTATGTGCAGCCAACACGCACCTCGCGTCAGGGCCAGTAAGATACTCGTAATATTTCTACAGTGTGACGACGACCTTGTAGGTCTTCGTTCCATTCAGCTTCGATGCACACGCTCGAGCTCTCGCTGATTCGCTGTGGCACGACTGACTCAGAGGATACCTAACAGTTTGTCGTCGCCGCTCAGACTTCGACTTGAAACAAAGCAGACAATGCGACCGGGCTTGCAAATAGAGACCAAACGTTTACATTCATATTCACATTCATGACAAACCGGAACGGTTTTACAACGACAAACATACTCTCATATACAAACTCACTGCCCCGGAGGTACAGGATTGGGTCGGAATGTGATATCATAGGTACCTTTAAGCCCAGTTTGTGCACCGGTCCCGGTCCAAACGACGTCGTTCCCCTGGAGCAACTTCGCTACCGAGTCAAAGACTTCAAGCTTGTACTCGCCGTCGAGCAGAGGCTCCTTCGGGCCCTCTTTTGGGCCCCCTTTTGGGTCCTTTTCCAGGCTATTTCCAGAAAACCTGGCGCTGCCTCTGACGAACCAAGGGGCCGCCCCTACTCCAAGAATATTGAAACCAGCAGCGTAAATTTTCCAGGCAGAGCCTTCAAACACCAGCCGGTCTGTGGTGACAATGAGGCGCCCGTCGGGTTGAGCAGAGCGAGAAACGTACCTTTTCTGTTTCGAAAGCTCTGAGTGTTCGCAAACCTTTTGCGAGCGCTTTCAAAATCTTTATCGGACATGGTTGCAGGCGAAAAGGATTAGAATGAAGATTATCAGAGCCTGAGCAACAGAATGGAATCAATTCAGCGGGCCGAGGGAAATGCAGTCGGGCATAGATACCTGTGCGATTGTTTTCGGTGGGCTGGGAAGAAAGCGAATCTGCCCTCGGATGGGCTTTTAGGCGATTCCCTCGTAGCGTTTCATCCGCGGCGCAAGATGGTCCGATCATGACGACACGGACTAATGTAACATGTCCCCACTTTCCTGATAAGACATTCAAGGGCCCAGGCCGGGTACGCGGAGCTTCTGGAAAGTCGACCCACGGGTACCTCATGCCCAGGATTCCCGGTGGGTGCGTGAATCACCATCGAGTAGACAGTTCGGTCGCATGCTTTCCGGTCTCGTGGACAGAGGCTGCCGTGTTTTGTTTGTATCTGTGAACGACTTTCTAGTGGGATTATGGATCCCCCCACCTTGCTTGCGTGAGACGCATTCTACGCCATGGGCCATCTTACAACCGATTTGAGGGGTCATCAACAGCGAACGGAACCCCCAATGGTGTTGCATATATCCAGCATGCGTCTGTCAAAATAAGACCAAACCACAGAAATGTAGTTCTAGATTCAGGCTGGGCCGCAGAGGTAGCTCTCACGAGAAGCAACGCACCTTCTGATGAGCACGTATTTAGCTCATGGGCCAGGCCACTTTCAAACCGATCAGAAAGGCGCAAATTACACGAGGTTGGTGATGAAAAGATAACCCGTGCGCTGTAATGAGGCAAATCGATAGAGTGGACCATCTGCCGTCGGCAACTGAGGAAGAAAGACATCACGTGATGGAACAATCGAGTGTTGTATCCCCTTTGTTTGTACCGCAAGGAAGACTGATCCAGGTTCTAGTACAGGCATGCCACGCAAGTCGAGTAACGGCCATCATGCGCTGTGTTGCAACTGTTGTCACTGATCTCTCAGGGAGTGAGAATCGGATGATTTGAACATGATCGTAGGAGCCTATCGCACAACGAGCTCAGGGTCTTGGCGGGGTGCGTCGAAAGGGCCTGAGAATGCGAAGGGGTGCGTGGACTGGGACTAGAGCCTCTTTGGCCGTCATCACAGCGCTCTACAAAACAGACGAAACACAGGCCTCGCTGACGAGATCGTGGATGCATGCAAGGAGACAATGAGGCTTCCAGACAATCGAGCACACGTTTTCCAGCCGCGATTTCACTCGTAGAATGGGCATGCCGAGGATGAGATCAGTCAAATCTCAGATTTGTAGACACATCAGGTATCTGGCATCTCTCTCAGGCGTTAGGGGGCCCCCCACGAAGAAAATACACGACGGACCGTGACTGTAGCACAAACAAACCACGCCCATCACCGACAAGACCGTGGAGGGACGAGGAGGCCAAGTGTCCAGAGATGAGGCAATTTTGTCCGTCGAGATCTCGTTCACACGCAGGTTGAGATTAAGGATTGGAGCCTCCTTTTATCGGCGCCATGGACACACCTAAACTGGATGTACCATGCAACGTGACGTGGTACGATGGCGTTCGTTTTCGCTCCTCGGTTCCCGGTCAATCGGATATATCCCTGAGATTGCTTGTCCTGAATCATGCGTGAGAAAGCAGGGCAGGAATTCGTCCTGAGGCCTGAGGGTGGATGGCCCCCGTTGGATGGGTCGCTTCCCCCGCTCCCCCTCAGGCTCCCCCCTCAGTCTTTCGCAAGGCTGCATAGGTAGTGGTACATGCGTCCATCCTGCCCCCGATCCAATGAATCGCGTTCATTTTGAAAATTCCTGTGCTCCACGACCGCCGACCGTGCTTGCTGCCAACGGTGTGCATGTCCCTGTCATCCCTGTAGCCAAATTATGACATTTCTTGCCCGTCGCCTTGTTGAATATTCAGGTTGGCTCCGGCATAATCATTGTCGCCAAGCTTCTTCAGTAAATCTTCACGTTACTCATCCATACTTAAACAGCACTTGCCGGTTCTAGGCTTCTAGCCGAATAAGCGAAACGACGTTCTCGCAAGTAGATCTCTCTTCTTGCGGCATGCTTACCTGTACTTAGCAACACATTGCAAATGATATGAATGAATAAATTCAAATAGATAAGCAATGATAAGGACACAAGATTAAGTAATGAAAGTGCTCAAGTAGCCAAGCCAAATGTAAGCAACTGAGTAGAATGCACAATACTGTAGCTAGCATGAAAAAAGATGAAATGGGTGAATGGTGGTGGGTGAGGGACAAGCAGAGACATGCAAACAACAACCAGGGAATGGATGGGAAGGGAGTGAGGACATTGGCAGACATTCTAAAACATGGATGTTAGCTGTTACAGTTTTTCCATTTCTTCCCCTTGATAAGTCCCCTTCACTTCGTATCCAATTATGACACCCGCCAATGAACCCATAGGATCCTTCTATAGTCGGCTGATCAGCAAGATATTGGACATCTATCCTGTTACTACTCATCCTACCCTGGCACATTGTCACCTCTTCACCTTGTCACACCTTCACCATCTCACAAAGATGGTAACCACGCATAGCCCTGCAGTCACCATCTTTTGATCCCTTAAATTCCATCATTGATGCTGCGCATTGATACATCAGTTACCTTAATTACCTGTGACTCATTCTGACTCCCTCTGAATCACTGAGGCTATATGCATAGCCCATCCCCATACTATATAGTTGAACCTGTTGTGTACCATAGTTCTCCAGCTAGTTCTACGCAATCTATATGTAGTTTTCTGGCCTCCTTGAGACTGCCTACTGCAGTTAGAGAGATCCTCTTGTGTCTTCGCACTACACCTCAGAGTGTGCACTCGACTAGTTGCTTTCATTGGTTCAGGACTTGTTGTTGAACCTTTGACCTTGCTGGATAACTCCACACAAGCATAACAAAAGAACTAGCTCTATTCTCATCCCTGCTTTTCAGTAGAAGGACTCTAGTCAAACAACTACAAAGTCATCTTCAGGAAGAAGATTGGACCTGCTAGTCCTCGTCTACATTCTAGCCACCACTACCATTCTAAAATTGGTAGATACCATTGTCACCACCGTTGTTATGCTGAATGCACATCTAGTGTCATTCGAGCAACCTGTGGAAGGGTGGACTCTCACGAAGAGGTCACAGCATCCTATCCACCTAGGAGAACAAGTGTTACAAGAAATGCTACTGCTTTTTGCCGGCAGATACGCAGAGCTACTTTGATGAGTTTCTCCCCTCCTTCTACATATGTGTTTGATATTGTGTCATCATCTGATAGTCATCTTCCGATGGGTTCAACCACCGTCGCTATGCCCCCAGTTTTTCCCCTTGATCGTGATGTGCCCATTTCTATTACGGACCCTTTTCTTCCCAGGTGATTCTCTTGCATCACCTCATGTTCCCCTATCCCTAGATGCTGTACTATGGGTAGTAACTGTAGATGACTCCTTATCGGCCAATTCTTAGTCAGACCCATATCCCTAACAGTATATAAAGATCCTCGGGCATGTATTACTACTCTCTAGCTAGTTCTACGCAATCTACGTGTAGTTTTCTGGCCTCCACGAGACTGTCCTTCACAGTTAGTGAGATTCTCCAAGTGTCTTCGCACTACACCTTTGAGTGTGCGCTCGACTAGTTACTTTCATTGGTTCTGGACTTGTTGCCGAACCTTTGACCTTGCTGGATAACTCCACACAAGCATAACAAAAGAACTAGCTTCATCTTTGTCCCTGCTTTTTAGCAGAAGGACTCTAGGCAAACAAACATGAAGTCATCTTCAGGAAGAAGACTGGACATACTGGACCTTGCATTTATTTTGGCCGCTACTACCATCCTGAGACTGGTAGACACCATCATTGCCACCATCGGCCTTTACACAGGATTATTTCGGCGACCTAGACTTACCTAGAAAGAAACTATCCCCTGCTGAGAATAGCAGAGGGAACGAAATTGAGTCACCACGTCGCGACCGAGGATCAGACCACCAGAGGACTCCGATTGTTATGCTTGCGTGGAGTTATCCAGCAAGGTCAAAGGTTCAATAACTTAATCAGAACCTGAGAAAGCAACTAGTCGAGTGCACACTCTGAGGTGTAGTGTGGAGACACGGGAGGATCTCTCTAACTGTGACAAACAGTCTTGAGGAGGCCAGACAACTACACGTAGATTGCGTAGAACTAGCTAAGGAAAAGTAATACATGTCATCGGTCTTATATATATCCTAAGTACTCCTGTCATGACCAAGAATCGGCCGATGTAGCGTCAGCTAGTATGACAGAGATACTGCGGTATCAAATGGAGAATGGAACACGAGATGATGCGAGAAAATCATCTTAGGAGAGAGATGTCCGAAAAGGCAATGGGCACATCACAATCGAGACTAAACTGGGGTGGCATAGGAACGGAATAGAGATCAGAATGAAGATGACTATCAGAAGAGGTTACTAGCTGGGAAGCATAGGTCGTAGGAGAAGAAAAACTCATCAAAGTTGTATCACGTCGCGCTGGTCTATTCATCGTAGCATTTCTTGTAACAATACCTCCGGCGAAGATCGGAGGCCCTGCCTCTGATTTCCCTACATATCTTGGAATGATCCACCTAGTGTTCGCTCTCACCTCCATCGGAGCTGGCGGGAGTGGTATCCCTGTTCTGTGGGCAATTCTCCATAGCGTGCGCCATACTATGACAGATTCCGCAACGACGTCAAGGGCAGTTGTATTGGGAGTGACTGGGTGCCGATATCCCACACAATGGGCAGGTGTATTCTGGGCAATCAGGGCGATAGTGTCCGCTGTTTCCGCATGTATAGCAGATGGGGGAGTGAGCTGATCGAGCAGGTAGTCTAGCGACGAAATTGACAAGAGCGGTGATGAGGGGTTGTAAGTATTGCTCGTCAAATCTTCAATGAGCAACTGCTCTTCTGGATCTAGATCGAGTTCTGGGAGGAGGAGTGGGGATGGGTTGCTCGTTCTCTCCAGGGTGTGGGGTGTCAGCTCTCTCCAAGACCGATGCGAATTCACCTTCCGCCAGGTTTGAAGATGTTGCGCTGGAAGGGCGTGGAGTGGTGCGGGCAACCAGTCGGGCAGTGGGACTGCTCGGTGGGGGTGTACGGATATACTGGCTGGGGTTTGTCTGAAGAGCGAGGGGTTCAGATAGAAATCCGACCATAAGAAAGTCCCGGGTCTCAGTGGCATTCAAGGATTGCAGAATAGGCCACATGAACTCGTACATGGGTAAGGCGGGGAGTGACGCAAGGAGGGGTATAATTCCGTGTCGAACGAGTAATTCGAGAATGTAGTCTTTCATCCGGGAAAGTGCCATTCTGGACATGGCGTAGGGAGCGGCTAACATAGAGTCACTGGGGAGATGCTCTGTATGAAGGGCGAACACATGGTAACGGTGGTAGAGGTTGAGCATAAGGGGAAGGAACTCATTTGCTTCGAATTCTGGCATATGGTTGATCATTAGGACAAGATGGACGTCTTGTAAGATTTTCTCCAAAGCATCCCATAGCTGTTGTTTGGGGAGGCGATGGAATCGGTAAATCTCTCCTAGGGCATTCTCTTCGGTATGAGATAGACGATACCCTTCAAGAGGGTCAGGAACGGAGGTGGGAGGGGTGTAGGTGTAGGCCATCGGTCAATCTGGGTTGGAAAAAGAGGGGTACAAAGGCAGCATTTATATTCATTGTGGATCCGCCCATCTCCGGTTTAGCATTGGTGAGTCCACCAAGTGTTCCACTTCTGGTCCCATCACAGCCCTCCAGTCCCTATCCTGTGGCGCTACCACCCATTGTTGCTGGCTGAGATGGGCGCATCAGCGTGCGCTTTACTTGGATCCCGGGCCCCAATGTGGGGCTCCCCACCCACTATCGCTCTTGTCCGGCTTCTATAGACCCGTCACCCCATGACAGGTATAGCAATGCCTTGTCCCAGACACGTACTTCGACTGCCCAGAACCTTGACTTTTCCGCGAGGTCGTGGAGCAGGTGGACTACATAGAATAATAGTAGGGTGGTGAGGATGAGGAGAGTTTCGTAAAAGTCGATGGAGAACTGCATGGTAATGAGGATGGGGGGGTGGTGTAGTGGTAGCTGTAATGCTGGTTGGGTTCGTGGAGGGAGGTCGCTTTTTATGGGTAGAGTTGTCTGTGCACGGACCAGTGTTTCGGATCAGATCGGAGCTGCAGAATCAGGGTCGAGTTGGTTGGGGAAAACCGGTTTCTCACTGCAGAAAGGTACCCGGGTGTCTTGCTTGGTAATCCCGTAATAATTTCCTAGAATTGGATAAATTGATGGCGGGTTCCCAGGTATTTTCGGCTGAAGAATATCCTTTCCATTTAACCAAATATCGTCTCCGTCCGATCGTCCTGCGATGTGCGAGTATAGCTTCTACTTCGTATTCTTCTTCTCCCGCGATAATGGAAGGAGGTGGCGAAATAAAGTTAGGGCCATGCTCAGGGGTTTCGATGTAAGGGGTTAGAAGAGAGGCATGAAATACTGGATGGATTTTCCAAGCGTTGGGGAGTTGGAGTTGGAAGGCTACGGGGGATATAACCTTTTCTATTTCAAAGGGGCCTTCTCGTTTAGGGGCCAGTTTTCGGGAGGGGTAAGGAATACGGAGGTTTTTTCCTTCGAGCCAGACTTTATCCCCTACCTTGAAAGGTTTATATTTGGACCAATGTCTCTCTTTTTGTCATAGTTGCGCCGTTATATGCGCCACTTTGGCTTCCTTTCGTGCGTTGTCTAAGATGGTCATTCGGGATTCGAGGGCGGGAAGGAATGTTTTTCCAATAGCTGGATATGCTCGTGGTTCGTATCCCATCATTAAAGCGAATGGGGTTTGTTTAGTAACCGAATGAGTAGTGGAATTATGAGCAAATTCAGCCATGGGAAGAAGATCGTGCCACTTAGCAGGGTTTCCATCGCAGAATATCCTTAGGTAGGTTTCCAACTCTTGATTGACACGTTCCGTTTCTCCATCAGTTTGAGGATGGTAAGCAGTGGACAGTGCTAGGTCATATTGCAGCAGTCTGGCAAGTTCTCTTGCAAATGCTGAGGCAAATTGTGGGCCTCTATCTGATATTACTCGATCGTGAAGGCCGAATCATGGGAAAACATTCCTGAAAAAGAGTTTGGCGATTCCAGCTGCGTCGATAGTCTTGACGCAAGGGAGGAAGATTACCCCCTTTGTAAGCCCATGGTCGACCACGACTAGAATAGAGTCGAAGCCCACGGAGAGTGGCAGGTCCGTGATTAAGTCCATAGAAAGATTTTGAAATGGGCGGTCTGCCTCCACAGGATTGGGGATAGGTGGCGGGGTAGTGGGATGGGTGTTAGCCTTGTTTGCTTGACAAACAGCGCAACCATGGACGAATTTTTGGACAAACATAGAGAGCCCCGGCCACCAATAGTCTCGTTGAAGCAAGGATAGGGTGCGGAAGTACCCTCCATGTCCGCCTGCGGGGGATTCATGTAGCTGGGTGAGCAAGGCATGCCTCTGTGATTCGGGGATAAAGAGACGTCCCTTGAAATATAGTAAATCGTCTTCCCACCACCAATCATTCGCATTGGCGTGGGGAAACAAGGAGGAGCCAAGTTGTGCAGCAGTGATGGCAGTCTTTGCTAAGGGATCGTCTTTGGTGGAGAGGGCTATCTTTTCTCTTATGGCGAGATCGATTAATCGGATGAAATGGTCCTCAGGGATAAGGACCACATCTTGGTTGTCGCCATTGGTACTGACTTCATCCCGTCTAGATAAGGCATCGGCAGGGGCCATTTTGTTTCCTGGGAGGTTCTGGTATCGGATGTCGAAATCCTGAAGGAATAACATCCATCTGGCTTGACGTTGTGATAGTTTATGGGGTTGCTTGAAGTAGGCTAAATTTTTATGATCAGTCTGAATTGTTACTTGATGTTCAGTTCCAGATAAGTAATGTCTCCATTCTTCCAACGCTCGAATAACCACCAATAATTCCCGGTCGTAGATGTCATAGTTTCGTTCTTCTGGGGAAAAGGTTCTGGAGAAATAAGCATAAGGGTGTAAGTCTCCATTTCTGTCTGTTTGCATGAGGACTGCTCCTGATGCCGTAAGTGAAGCATCGGTCATGACTGTAAAGGGTCTGGTGGAATCCGGCATTTTGAGTATCGGTTTGGACATGAAGGTGTTCTGTAGGGTTTTGAAGGTATGTTCGCATTCGGGTGACCAGTTCCAGCTAACCCCCTTTTTGGTTAGTTTGTGGAGGGGTCTGCTGATTCCAGAAAAGTCGGGGATGAACTTTTGATAGAAATTACAAAATCCAATGAACGAGCAGATTTGTTTCACCAAAGTGGGGCTGTTCCATTCCTTGATAGCTTTGAGCTTCCCTGGGTCTAGGGCAATCTCCCCTGGCCGAACTATCATCCCTAGGTAGTCCACCTCCGTGACGTTGAAAGAACATTTACTTAGCTTGAGGAATAGGTCATTATCCATCATTCGTTGAAGGACTCTTCGAGTTCTTTCGGTGTGTTCCTCAGGTTGTTTAGAGGCAATGATAAGATCATCCATATATATGATCAACCATCCTTCGGCCAGCATATCAGCAAACACATGGTTCATGAGAGCTTGGAACGTAGCTGGAGAGTTACTTTGCCTGAAGAACATGACTGTTGGTTCGAACAGTCCTACTGGAGTAATGAAAGCGGCTTTCCATCGATCGGGTGGGTGGATTAGTACGTTGTTGTACCCCCATCTGATATCCATCTTAGTGAAGATAGTCGCATCTTTCAGTTGATCGATCAATTTGGAGATGCGAGGTAAAGGGTATGCATTCTTGACTGTGTGTTCATTGAGATATCGGTAGTCCTGACAAGGGCGTAGTCCGCCATCTTTTTTGGGTACAAAGAAGAAGGGTGATGCTTGAGGGGATTGTGAGGGTACAATGGTTCCTTTCTTTAGGTTTTCGTCGACAAAGGTTTTGCAAGCCTCAAGCTCTTTGGGGTTCAAGGGATATACCTTAGCTACTTTCGGCACAAAAGTATCTTTGAGGTCTATGTGATGGTTGTACTTCCTAGATGGAGGGAGTTTTCCTAGAGGGGGTTCTTCGAACACTCGTTGGAATTCTTTGAATTTGGGGGGAAGGACAGTTTCCTTTTTATTCGCCATTCCAGCCTGAGCGATTTCGGTGGAATGTGTTATTTTCCGGATTTGTTGGTTGATATAAGTATCCGGATCAATCGTCAAGTATCACAAGAGGTATCTTTGTTCGATTAAATCTGTGGAGCGTGCGGTGGGCTCTATTGCTTCGGAGAGAATAATTTCCCCTGTCGCCCAGTTAATTTCCGGATTAACCAATCGGAGCCAGGACATTCCTAATATGGCCTCTTCTCCTCCGCAGTTGATAATGAGGAAGTCCTGATTTTCTAGGAGTAGATTTTCCATGGTGATAGAGAGGGTAACTTTCCTTCGTATCAACCCATTCTGGTTTTCCGTTCCATCGGCATTCGTAGCTTTGATGGGTATTTTTAACCTCTTGGTTTCCAAACCTAGTTTTTCTACCAAGTCTTTGTTTATGAAGCAGTTGCTTGCTCCACTATCTACTAACGTGGTTATGTCAGCGGTTTTTCCTGTTTTCTCTTCTCACAAAGATGTGGGGAGTCGGATTGCTCGATCTGCAATGGGAGATACAATTACAGGAATAGTGGTTGTGGGGATTGGTGACGCTGAAACACCTTTCCCCTTTAAAAACCCTCTTCTCCTTCCGTATGGGATGGTTGATTTCCCATTCCATCTTCTTCTTCCCTGGAGAAGCATATCTCGAGGGCTTTGAATGCCTCATTCTTGGAAATCTGTTTCTTTTCCAAGAATGTTTGGAATTCTCCGTCTGTCTGTAAGGTGCGAGTAGGCGGCGCATTTCGAGTTACAGTGGGCACTTTCCTGTAGGTCATATCTCTGGGCCTTCTTTGGAACGAGGGTTTGTTCAATTGGTGATTTCGAGTAGAGCATCCAACCTTGTGACAAATGAAACATTTGTTGTTTCTGAAGTGTTCCGCTCGTTCTGTCGGAGAGAGTCTGATTATGTCAACGTCCATCGTGTTCGGATCTCTGTGGTTCCTGTGGGAAGATCCTGATGCATTTAGTTGTCCTTGTCCTGTTCTTAGGAGTTGGGTTCTTGTCCTGATTTGGTCAAATTGTGCGGCTTTCTCCATCCATTTTTGCCATTTCTCAGGAATGGGGTCTACTGCAGTCATAAGGTTCACGATGTCTCCATTTACTGCTACTCTGAGGAGATCGATCAAGATGGTGTCTTGGTGTCCCATTCCTGCGTTGGCTACCAACAGCTCGAACTGAGCTCTGAAGTTAGGGAAGGTCCCTCTGCCCTGTCTTAAAGCGTAAAGTTTGGATCTCACGTCGGCTTGGGCATCACCTGGGGAGAAGGTAACGAAGAAGTCTTTCTCCAGTTCGTTGAAGGTAACGTTGATTTTTCCTTGTGCGGCGTCTTCCAGTTTTTGATACCATCCTTCTGCGAATGTTGCTGCCAAACCCGTTTTCATGTTGTTGAGGAGGATGACGATTTGTGCTAGTTCGTCATATACTTCATGATTTAACAAGAAGTATGCTTTCATCGCTCTGAACCACCTCTTGGCATCTTCAGCTTTTCTGCTAAATGCTTCTGGGCATCTTGCTCTGATCTCCAATTTCTTTGCTGCTGCTTGAGTTACGACCGTAGGGGTTGTTGGAGGTACCGCTGGGGTCGCCACAGATTGGTGAGTCATAGCAGTTAGATGAGTAGGTGATAACTCAATTGGAGATGGTTCTCTCAGGGTAGTGAACCCTGTTCTTCCTTTGATAGGGGAATTAGGGGGAATTGAGATGAGCGGGGGTGCTGGGGATGCTTGTGAGGGACGATGAAGTCTTCTTGGTGGTTGAAAGGGGTTGGGGGGAAGTTGTGAAGATCCCGGGAGTCTTCTTCTTTCTGGTTGAGGAGCTGGAGAGTTTGTGACGTATTCCTCTTCTCCCTCAGAATGCTCCGGTACTCTGATCCTAGATTTTGACATGGTGGGCAACTTCTTTCTTTCGCGTGGGTTGTCTTTAGGATCCTTCTGCTAAATAGCAGGGACAAGGGAAGAGCTAGTTCTTTTGTTACGCTTGCGTGGAGTTATCCAGCAAGGTCAAAGGTTCAATAACTTAATCAGAACCTGAGAAAGCAACTAGTCGAGCGCACACTCTGAGGTGTAGTGCAGAGACATGGGAGGATCTCTCTAACTGCGACGAACAGTCTCGAGGAGGCCAGACAACTACACGTAGATTGCGTAGAACTAGCTAAGGAAAAGTAATACATGTCATCGGTCTTATATATATTCTAAGTACTCCTGTCATGACCAAGAATCGGCCGATGTAGCGTCAGCTAGTATGACAGAGATACTGCAGTATCAAATGGAGAATGGAACACAAGATGATGCGAGAGAATCATCTTAGGAGAGGGATGTCCGAAAGGGCAATGGGCGCATCACAATCGAGACTAAACTAGGGTGGCATAGGAACGGAATAGAGATCAGAATGAAGATGACTATCAGAAGAGGTTACTAGCTGGGAAGCATAGGTCGTAGGAGAAGAAAAACTCATCAAAGTTGTACCATGTCGCGCTGGTCTATTCATCGTAGCATTTCTTGTAACACCGATCATGAAGAAGAGCACTACGTCACCAACTCACCAGCCCCACAACCACAGACAAGGAGAGTCGCCGGACAATCTCAAATTCCCTCTAACCCCTTTCTGCTGCCAAGAAGATTACGCTGCTTATCACAAATATCCCCAGCTCCCCCAATCATCTCTGTCACCCCAGAACCAATGGAACATACCAGATTCTCTACCCCAAGAGAACCTTCCCCTATCGAATTATCCCCTCCGATCACTGCAACTATGACTCACCAACCAGCCACACCAACACCTGCCGTACCAGCCACGACTACAGCAGTAGCCCTACCCACCACAAAGAAAACGGAAATCAGAGCTGGGTGTCCAGAATCTTTCAGCGGAAAGGCAGAAGATGCAAAAAGATGGTTTCAGGCAATGAAGGCTTACTTCATGTTGAATCATGAGGTCTATGATGAACTAGCACAGATCGTCATCCTCCTCAACAACATGAAGACTGGAATGGCAGCAACCTTCGCAGAAGCATGGTATCAGAAATTGGATGATGTGGCGCAAGGAAAGATCAACATCACCTTTAATGATTTGGAGAAAGATTTCTTCACAACCTTCTCCCCAGGTGATGCCCAAGCTGATGCGCGATCCAAGCTTTACGCTTTGAAACAGGGCAGAGGGACATTTCCCAACTTCAGAGCTCAGTTCGAGCTATTAGTAGCCAATGCTGGTATGGGGCATCAAGACACAATCTTGATAGATCTGCTCAGGGTCGCTGTAAACGGAGACATTGTAAACCTGATGACAGCAGTCGACCCAGCCCCGGAAAAATGGGTAAAATGGATGGAAAAAGCTGCCCAATTTGACCAAATCAGGACTAGGACCCTGCTCTTAAGAACCGGACAGGGACAACCAAATGTGTCTAGACCTTCCCACAGATCCCACAGAGATCCATATGCGATGGATGTGGATGCCATACAGTTATCACCCACAGAGCGAGCCGAACACTTCCGAAACAACAAGTGTTTCATCTGTCATAAAGTGGGATGTTCAACCAGAAACCATCGAAGGGACGGAAGTTCTTCCAGGGGAAGAAACTTTAATCAAGCCAATAGGCGAGTGCCATTTTCGAACAAACAGACACCCACTACTTGCATGGTACAGACTGAAAACCCGATGGACCAATTCTTCACCAAACATAACAAGGTGACCCCAGAAGAAGCAGCCAAAGTGCTAAACCTATGCTTTAATGAAGGAGAGGAGGAAAGCACCCTAGCCAATGAGGAAGGCATGGGTTTTTGAAGGGGAAAGGTGTTTCAGCGTCACCAATCCCCATTACCACTATCCCTGTACTTGTATCCCCAATCGCAGATTGAGCAATCCGAATCTCCGCTCTCCTGCATGAAGAAAAGACAGGGAAAACCGCTGAAATATCTGCATTGGTGGATAGTGGAGCAAGCAATTGCTTCATAAACAAGGACCTGGTAGAACGACTTAAACTACCAACCAAAAGACTGAAGGTACCCATAAAAGCAACCAACGTGGATGGAATGGAAAATGAAAATGGATTAATACGAAGGAAAGTTACGCTCTCACTAAATATGGAAAATCTACTTCTAAAAGAACAGGACTTCCTTATTATCAACTGCAGAAAAGAAGAGGTCATCCTCGGAATGACCTGGTTACAAATGGTCAACCCAGAAATTGATTGGGCAAAAGGAAAAATTATCCTTCCCAAAACCATAAATCCTATTCATCATTCTTCGGACCATATTGAACAGAGATACCTCCTGTGATATCTGGCATTAGATCCAGATGCCTACATCTGTTACGCTTGCGTGGAGTTATCCAGCAAGGTCAGAGGTTCGATCTCTAATCGGAACCTAAGAAAGTAACTAGTCGAGCACACACTCTGAGGTGTAGTGCGAAGACACGAGAGGATCTCTCTAACTGCGATGAGCAGTCTCGAGGTGGCCAGACAACTACACATAGATTGCGTAGAACTAGCTAAAGAGTAATGGTACAGGTCATGGGTCTTTATATACCACTAGGCAATTGAGTATGACAAAGAATCAGCCGATGAAGCGTTATCTATCATGACTAAGAGACTGCGGTATCCAGGGGTGGTGGAACACGAGATGATATGAGAGAATCATCTTAGGAGAGGAATGTCCGAAATAGGAATGGGTGTATCAAGAATAAGACTAAACTGGGGTGGCATAGGGGCTGGATATAGATCCGAATATAAATGACTATCAGAAGTCGTTACTAGTCGAGAAGCATAGACAGATGGAGGAGAAAAACTCATCAAGGTTATGCCGCGTCGCGCTGGTCTAAAGGAAGTGGCATTTCTTGTAACAATACCTCCGGCGTAGATTGGAGGCCCTGCCTCTGATACTCCCACACATCTTGGGACCTTCCAACTACTGTTCGACTTCACCTCCATCGGAGCGGGTGGAGGTGGAATCCCGGTTCTGTGGGCAATTCTCCATAGCGTGCGCCACACTATGATAGATTCCTCAACGACGTTGAGGGCAGTTGTATTGAGAGTGACCGGGTGCCGATACCCCACACAGTGGGCAGGTGTATTCTGGGCAATCCGGGCGATAGTGTCTGCTGTTCCCGCAAGTGTAGCAAATGGGGGTGCGAGTCGATCGAGGAGTTGATCTAGCGATGAAGTCGACGAGGGAGGTGATGAGGGGTTGTAGGAATTGATCGTCAAATCGTCGATGAGCAGCTGCTCTTCGGGATCTAGATCAAGTTCTGGGAGGTAGAATGGGGATGGGTCTGTTGTTCTCTCGAGGGAATGGGGTGTCGGCTCTTTCCAGGGGCGGCGAGAGTTCACCTTCCACCAAGTGCGAAGATACCTCACTGGAAGCGCTTGAAGGGGTGTGGGCAACCAGTCGGGCTGCAGGACTGCTTGGTAGGGATATATGGACATACTGGTGGGGGTCCGTCTGAAGAGCGAGGGGATCAGATAAGAATCTGACCATAAGAAAGTCCCGTGTTTCAATGGGGTTTAGGGATCGCAGGATCGGCCACATGAATTCGTACATGGGTAGGGCAGGAAGGGAGGCGAGGAGGGGTATGATTCCGTGTCGTACCATCAACTCCAGTATATAATCTTTCATCCGGGATAGTGCCACCCTGGATAAGGCGTAGGGAGCGGCCAACATGGAGTCGCTGGGGAGATTGTCTGTGTGAAGGGCGAAGGCATGGTAGCGGTGGTATAGGTTAAGGGTGAGGGGAAGAAACTCATTCTGCTCGAATTCGGGCATGTGGTTGATCATCAGGACGAGATGTACGTCCTGCAAGATTTTCTCTAAGGCTTCCCAAAGTTGAAGCTTAGGGAGACGATGGAATCGATAGATTTCTCCAAGAGCATTCTCCTCAGTGTGAGAGATGCAGTATCCCTCCATTGGGTTGGGGACAGAAGTGGCGGGGAGATATGTGTGGGCCATGGTTGATCAGACTGGGTGAGAGGGGTTACAAACGTTCCTTTTTATTCATTGAGGATCTGCCCATCTCCGATTCAGCATCGGGGAGTCCACCACATGGTCCACCTCTGGTCCCGTCACCTCTCTCCAATTCCTGTCCTGTGGCGCTACCACCCGTTGTTCGCAGCTAAGATGAGCGCATCAGTGCCTCATTTTGATCCTGGCCCCCAGTGTGGGGGTCCCCACCCACTATCGGTCCTGTCCGGTTTCTATGGACCCATCACCCCATGCTACATAGAGGAGTGCCTTGTCCCAGACACGTACTTCTACCGCCCAGAACCTCGCTTTCTCTGCGAGATCATGGAGCAGGTGGGCTATGTAGAATAATAGGAGGGTGGTGAGGACGAGGAGGACTTCGTAGAAGTCAATGGAGAACTGCATGGCGATGATGATGGTGATGGGGGCGGTGTGATAGTAGCTGTAATGCTGAGGAGGCTTGGTGCGAGAGGTCGCTTTTTATAGCGTTTCTAGCTGTGCACGGACCAGTGTTATCGTATCAAATCGGAACTGCGGATTCAGGGTTCTTTTGATCGGGACGGACCGGGTTTCTACTGCGGAAAAGTGCCAGGGTGTCTTGCTTGATAATCTTTTAGTAATTTTCTGGAATTGGCTAGGTTTATGGCGGGTTCCCAGGTATTTTTGGCCGAAGAGTATCCCTTCCATTTGACCAAATATCGTCGTCGTCCGAAAGTTCCTCTATGTGCGAGTATCGCTTCTACTTCATATTCTTCTTCCCCATCGATAGAGTCAGGGGGTGGTTTAATGAAGTTTGGGCCATGTTCAGCAGTTTCATAGTATGGGGTAAGGAGGGAGGCATGGAAGACTGGGTGAATCTTCCACGCAGAGGGTAGTCTTAGTTGGAAAGCTACACTGGAGATAACTTTTTCGATTTCAAAGGGGCCTTCCCTTTTTGGAGCAAGTTTCCTAGATGGATAAGGGATTCGTAGATTCTTTCCCTCAAGCCAAACCTTATCTCCTATTTTGAAAGGTTTATACTTAGACCAGGTTCTTTCTTTTTGTCGTGCTTGGGCAAGTTCATGGGCTGCTTTCGCTTCCTTCCTAGCAAGGTCGAGGATGGTCATTCGCGATTCGAGGGCTGGGAGGAAGGTTTTTCCTATAGCAGGGTAGGCTCGGGGTTCATAGCCCATCATAAGGGCAAACGGGGTTTGCTTCATGACAGAATGAGTAGCTGAATTGTGAGCGAATTCGGCCATTGGGAGAAGATCATGCCACTTAGCAGGGTTTCCATCGCAAAATATTCTGAGGTAGGTTTCCAGTTCTTGGTTAACCTGTTCAGTTTCTCTGTCGGTTTGTGGGTGGTAGGTAGTGGAGAGGGCAAGGTCATATTGTAGGAGTCGAGCGAGTTCTTTGGCGAATGCGGATGCGAACTGAGGGCCTCTGTCTGATATGACTTTCTTGTGAAGTCCGAACCTGGGGAAGACATTTCTGAAGAAAAGTTTGGCTACCTCCGCTGCGTCGATTGTTTTATTACAAGGGAGGAAAATTACCCCCTTTGTAAGTCCATGGTCGACCACGACCAGTATAGAGTCAAAACCCTGAGAGATCGGGAGGTCAGTGATGAGGTCCATGGATATGTTCTGAAAGGGTCGATCAGCTTCCATCGGATTAGGGATTGGTGGGGGGGTCGTTGGATGGGTGTTGATTTTATTCGCTTGGCAGATCACACAGCCTTGGATGAATTTACGAACAAACGTAGAGAGGCCAGGCCACCAATAGTCTCGTTGGAGCAAGGATAGAGTTCTAAAATATTCCCCGTGCCCTCCGGCAGGGGATTCATGGATTTTAGTGACTAGTGTATTCCGCTGAGATTCAGGGATGAATAAACGTCCCTTGAAATATAGTAGTCCATTGTCCCATTTCCAGTCGTTAGAGTTTGCTCTAGGGAATAGAGAAGATCCCATCTGTGCAGCGGCGATCGCATTCCTCGCTAAAGGATCGTCCTTGGTGGATGCGATTACTTTCTCGCGTATGGCAAGGTCGATCAATTTAATAAAGTGATCGTCCGGGATGAGAATGATGTTTTGATTATCGTCGGTGGTATTGATCTCCTCCTTTCTGGATAGGGCATCTGCTGGGGCCATCTTGTTTCCGGGGAGGTTTTGATATCGGATATCAAAATCTTGTAGGAATAACATCCATCTTGCTTGTCGGCGAGATAGTTTATGGGGTTGTTTAAAGTAAGCCAAATTCTTGTGGTCGGTTTGGATGGTTACTTGATGTTCTGTCCCCGATAGGTAATGTCGCCATTCTTCTAGTGCTCGGATGACTGCTAGTAGTTCGCGGTCATAAATGTCATAATTTCGTTCTTCGTGAGAAAAGGTTCTGGAAAAGTATGCGCAAGGGTGAAGATCTCCGTTTCCATCGGTTTGCATTAGGGCTGCGCCAGAGGCAGTGAGAGAGGCATCGGTCATGACAACGAAAGGTTTGGTGGAGTCAGGCATCTTGAGGATAGGTCTAGATAAGAAGGCCTTCTGTAAGGTTCGGAAGGCCTCTTCACACTCAGTCGACCAGTTCCAGTTTACTCCTTTCTTTGTTAATTCATGGAGGGGTCGGCTAATCCTAGAGAAATCGGGGATGAATTTTCTGTAGAAGTTGCAGAATCCGATGAAAGAGCGGATTTGTTTTACAGAAGTGGGGGTTTTCCAATCTTGGATTGCCTTGAGCTTTCCAGGGTCAAGTGTAATTTCTCCTGGTTGAACTATCATTCCTAGATAGTCGACTTCGGTGACATTGAAGGAGCATTTACTTAGCTTAAGGAATAGTTCGTGGTCCATCATTCGTTGCAGAACCTTGCGGGTTCTTTCGGTGTGTTCCTCCTTTTGTTTCGAGGCGATGATAAGATCGTCCATGTATATGATCAGCCATCCTTCGGCAATCATGTCGGCAAACACATGATTCATGAGGGCTTGGAATGTAGCCGGGGAATTGCTCTGTCCAAAGAACATTACTGTCGGTTTGAATAGTCCTAATGGGGTGATAAAGGCAGCTTTCCATCGATCAGGAGGGTGGATTAACACATTGTTGTATCCCCATCTGATATCCATCTTGGTAAAGATGGTGGCGTCTTTCAGTTGATCTACAAGTTTGGAGATACGAGGTAAGGGGTATGCATTTTTTACTGTGTGTTCGTTGAGATATTGGTAATCTTGGCAGGGGCGTAATCCTCCGTCTTTCTTTGGTACGAAGAAAAAGGGGGATGCCTGAGGAGATTGAGAAGGTACGATAGTCCCTTTTTTTAGATTCTCGTTAACAAAGGTTTTGCAGGCTTCCAACTCTTTAGGGTTTAATGGATAGATCTTGGCTACTTTTGGTATGAAAGTGTCTTTAAGATCTATGTGGTGGTTGTACTTTCGCGAAGGGGGAAGTTTGCCTAACAGGGGTTCTTCGAATACTCGTTGGAATTCCTTGAATTCTGGGGGAAGGATGGTTTCTTTTTTGTTGGCCATTTCATTTTGGGCGATTTCCGTGGAATGGGTTATCTTTCTGACCATTTCTTGATGGATATGGGTGTCTGGATCGGTTGACAGATATCATAACAGGTATCGCTGTTCGATATGATCTTGTGAACGAGCTATCAGATCAATGGATTTAGGAAGGATGATCTCGCCTTTAGCCCAGTTGATTTCTGGGTTCACCATTCTTAACCAAGACATTCCAAGTATGACGTCTTCTTCTCCACAATTGATGACGAGGAAGGTTTGATCCTTTAGTTGTAGGGATTCGATTGTTAATGAAAGGGTTACTTTTCTTCGTATCATTCCATTTTCGTTGAGGGTTCCATCTGCATTTGTGGCTTTGATGGGGATTTTAAGCTTTTTTGTCGATAGTCCTAGCCGTTCCACTAGTTTTCTGTTTATGAAGCAATTACTTGCTCCACTATCCACTAAGGATAGTACTTCAGCGATTTTTCCTGTTTCTTCTTTGTATAAGGAGATGGGAAGTCAAATTGCTCGGTCTGCGATTGGCGACATAACTACAGGAATAACGGTGGTAGGGATTGGTGACACTGGAACACCTTTCCCTTTCAAAAACCCTCTACTTCTTTCTCCTGGGATATGGATTCCTCTTTCATTTCCGTTTTGTCGTCTTTGGAGAAGCATATTTCTAGCACTTTGACTGCTTCGGCCTTGGAAATCTTATTCTTTTCCAGGAAAGTTTGTACTTCATCTTCTGTCTGTAATACTCGAGTAGGTGGTGCATTTCTCGATGGAGGGGAGACTTTCCTGTAAGTTCTCTCTCTAGTCCTTCCCCTGAAGGCAGATCCGCTGGATCGATGGTTCCTCGTGGAACATCCTACTCGGTGACAAATGAAACATTTGTTATTCTTCATGTGTTCAGCTCTTTCCATTGGGGAAAGTCTGATGGCGTCGATTTCCATGGCATTTGGATCTCTGTGGTTCCTAGATGATCCTGCTTCTGGGCGTGTTTGACCCATTCTGAGTAATTGGGTTCTTGTCCTGATTTTGTTACAGCACGTCTTTTCGCACTTATGCTATGTCCTTTTTCCATCTTATCTTATCTTATCGCACAAGCATTACTAAGCACCTACAGACACTTTACACGTTTTCCTTTACTATAGATTCTATGACTCATCCTGTGCGTGCGCAGCCTTCTTTTCATCTCCGTGCTGTGCATGGCTATACATTCTTCCATTCCATGACATCATACCATCCGGACTCCTCATTGTCTGCCTCATGTTGATACACGCATTGTCCGCGCTGCCTAGCGCAGCCTTATGGCTATGTTCCCTTTGTTTTTTTGCATTTAGATGTATATCGGTAGATCCGGCCAACACATGTACAAACATATGTAGTCCTATATAAACCTGAGGGACTTGGCTGGAATCCCCAGTCAAGTTCTCTTGGATATTCTCCTCCAAATCCTCTCTGGCCAAGGCCACCTCTCACCCGCTCGCTTTGCTCTCATAGTTGAGGGTTTGAAGTGTTTCAGATTTGGTCGAATTGTGCGGCCTTCTCGATCCATTTTGTCCATTTTTCAGGAACCGGATCTACTGCTGTCATAAGGTTTACGATGTCCCCATGCACAGCTACCCTGAGTAGATCGATAAGGATCATGTCTTGATGTCCCATGCCCGCATTTGCTACCAGCAGCTCGAATTGAGCTCTGAAGCTGGGGAATGTTCCCCTTCCCTGTTTCAAAGTGTAAAGCTTGGATCACGCATCGGCTTGAGCATCACCTGGGGAGAAGGTTGTAAAGAAGTCTTTCTCCAATTCGTTGAAGGTGATGTTGATTTTTCCTTGTGCCGCATCATCTAGTTTCTGATACCATCCTTCTGCGAATGTAGCCACTAGTCCGGTTTTCATGTTATTCAAGAGAATGACAATCTGTGCCAGTTCGTCATATACTTCGTGATTAAGCATGAAGTAGGCTTTCATCGCTCTGAACCATCTCTTGGCATCTTCGGGTTTTCCACTGAAGTTCTCTGGACATCCTGCTCGTATTTCCGACTTCTTGGTAATGACTGGGGCTGGTGTAGTAGGAGGTGCCTGTGGGGTGGGAGCGGAAGGAGGGGGTTGGTGAGTCATGACTGATGTCAGATGTGGAGGGGATAACTCAATTGGAGAGGCTTCTTGAGGGGTGGAGAACCCGGTATGTCCATTATCTGCTGTTTTGGCTGGGATAGAGATGATTGGTGGCGCTGGGGATACTTGTGACAGTCGGCGGAGTCGGCGAGGGGTATGGAAGGGGTTAACTGGTAATTGAGTAGTCCCAGCTACTCTTCGCCTTTCTGGTTGGGGAGGAGGAGAGTTTGTGGTATATTCTTCCTCTTGATCAGAGTTCTCAGGTAGTCTGATCCTGGATCGTGACGTGGCGACTGATTTGGCTCCCTCTGCTTTTCTCGGGCAGAGGTTAGATCTTTCCTAGGTATAGTGGGGTTGGCGAATAAAATTCGCAAACAGGGCAATCGTGGTGGTGACTGCCTCGATCAGTTGTAGGATAGTGGTGATTGCTAGGATAAGAATGAGCAGCTGTAATCTGCTGTCTGTCTTCATGGTGGGTCCTCCTGAGGTCCTTCTGCTGAAAAGCAGGGACTGAAAAAGAGCTAGTTCTTTTGTTACGCTTGTGTGGAGTTATCCAGCAAGGTCAGAGGTTCGATCTCTAATCGGAACCTAAGAAAGTAACTAGTTGAGCGCACACTCTGAGGTGTAGTGCGAAGACACGAGAGGATCTCTCTAACTGCGATGAGCAGTCTTGAGGTGGCCAGACAACTACACGTAGATTGCATAGAACTAGCTAAAGAGTAATGGTACAGGTCATGGGTCTTTATATACCACTAGGCAATTGAGTATGACAAAGAATCGGCCGATGAAGCATTATCTATCATGACTAAGAGACTGCGGTATCCAGGGGTGGTGGAACACGAGATGATATGAGAGAATCATCTTAGGAGAGGAATGTCCGAAATAGGAATGGGTGTATCAAGAATAAGACTAAACTGGGGTGGCATAGGGGCTGGATATAGATCTGAATATAAATGACTATCAGAAGTCGTTACTAGTCGAGAAGCATAGACAGATGGAGGAGAAAAACTCATCAAGGTTATGCCGCGTCACGCTGGTCTAAAGGAAGTGGCATTTCTTGTAACAACATCCACCAGGAGATGATCAGGAAAATAACCCACTCTACTGAGATCGCACAAGCAGAGATGGCCAATAAAAAAGAAACTATCCTTCCTCCTGAATTCGAAGAACCTCCTCTAGGCAAACACCCTCCATCAAGGAAATATAACCACCATATCGATCTAAAAGACACCTTTATACCAAAAGTAGCAAAGATCTACCCATTAAATCCCAAAGAGCTGGAAGCCTGTAAAGCGTTTGTCGATGAAAACCTGAAAAAGGGAACCATCATACCATCACAATCTCCACAAGCCTCACCTTTCTTCTTTGTTCCAAAGAAAGATGGAGGCCTTTGCCCCTGTCAAGATTACCGGTATCTTAATGAGCATACCATCAAAAACGCTTATCCCCTACCCCGCATTTCTGAACTCATAGACCAACTAAAAGACGCCACCATCTTCACTAAGATGGATATCCGATGGGGATATAACAACGTGTTAATCCACCCCCCTGATCGATGGAAAGCTGCCTTCATCACACCCATAGGATTGTTTGAGCCGACAGTTATGTTCTTCGGACAAAGCAACTCTCCAGCTACATTCCAGGCCCTTATGAATCACGTCTTCGCTGACATGATCACCGAAGGATGGCTAATCATATACATGGATGATCTAATCATCGCTTCCAAACAACCAAGGGAACACACAGAAAGAACCCGAAGAGTTCTTCAATGAATGATGGACAATGACCTGTTCCTAAAGCTAAGCAAATGTTCCTTCAATGTCACCAAAGTCGATTACCTCGGGATGATAGTCCGACCAGGTGAAATTACTCTTGATCCAGGAAAACTCAAGGCCATCCAAGACTGGAACAGTCCCACCTCAGTAAAACAAATCTGCTCGTTCATTGGATTTTGCAATTTTTATAGAAAATTCATCCCTGATTTCTCTGGGATCAGCTGACCCCTCCATGAGCTCACCAAGAAAGGGGTCAACTGGAACTGGTCTCCAGAGTGCGAAAAAGCCTTTAGAACCTTGCAAAAAGCTTTCATGTCTAGACCGATCCTCAAGATGCCTGACTCTACCCGACCTTTCATAGTCATGACTGATGCTTCACTTACCGCATCAGGAGCCGTTCTCATGCAAAGTGATGGAAACGGGGACCTTCACCCCTGTGCATACTTCTCCCATACCTTTTCTCCTGAAGAACAGAATTACGACATCTATGACTGGGAATTACTAGCAGTCATACGTGCATTGGAAGAATGGAGACACTACCTATCTGGAACAGAACATCAAGTAACGATCCAAACCAATCACAAGAATCTTGCATACTTTAAACAACCTCATAAGTTATCTCGATGACAAGCCAGATGGATGCTATTCCTCCAAGACTTCGACATCCTTTACCAAAATCTCCCAGGAAACAAGATGGCCCCCACTGATGCCTTATCTAGGAAGGAAGAAGTGGATACCACCAGCGATAACCAGGATGTTATTCTTATCCCAGACGTCCATTTCATCAACCTTATCGACGTCGCAATAAGAGAGAAAATAGTCCTTTCCACAAAGAGTGATCCTTTAGCAAGGAATGCCATCGCCACTGCTCAAATGGGCTCTTTGCTCTTCCCCAGAGCAACTGCTAATGACTGGAAATGGGAGGACGGCATGTTGTATTTCAAGGGACATCTCTTCATCCCAGAATCCCAGTGACAAATATTAGTCACTAAAATACATGAATCTCCCGTGGGAGGACATGGCGGATATTTTAGAACCCTATCCCTACTCCAGCGAGACTATTGGTGGCCAGGACTCTCAACGTTCATACGAAAGTTCGTCCTTGGATGTGCTGTGTGTCAAGCAAACAAAGTCAATACTCATCCTACGATGCCGCCACCGATTCCCAATCCTGTGGAGGCAGACCGACCATTCCAGAATATTTCTATGGATTTGATTACTGATTTACCGATCTCTGCCGGTTTTGATTCTGTACTGGTCGTGGTCGACCATGGGCTTACAAAGGGGGTAATTTTCCTCCCTTGCAATAAAACCATCGACACAGCAGGGGTAGCCAAGCTATTTTTTAGGCACATCTTTCCCAGATTCGGACTCCACGACCGAGTCATATCAGATAGGGGACCCCAATTTGCATCAGCATTTGCCAGGGAACTCGCCCAGCTCTTACAATATGATCTAGCCCTATCAACAGCCTATCATCCCCAAACTGATGGAGAAACTGAACACGTCAACCAAGAATTGGAAACCTACCTCAGAATTTTCTGTGACGGAAACCCTGTTAAGTGGCACAATCTTCTCCCAATGGCTGAATTCGCTCACAATTCTGCTACCCATTCGGTCACCAAACAAACCTCCTTTGCGCTCATGATGGGATACGAACCTAGAGCCTATCCCGCTATTGGAAAAACATTCCTCCCCGCTCTCGAATCTCGAATGACTATCCTTGACAACGCCAGAAAAGAAGCCAAAGCCGCCCACGTCACTGTCCAATTATGACAAAAAGAGAGAGTTTGGTCTAAGTACAAACCCTTCAAAGTTGGGGACAAGGTTTGGTTAGAAGGAAAAAACCTTAACATCCCTTATCCGTCCAGGAAACTCGCCCCTAAACGAGAAGGGCCCTTCAAGATTGAAAAAGTCATCTCCCCTGTCTCTTTCCAACTTTGGCTCCCCTCTTCCTGGAGGATCCACCCAGTATTCCATGCCTCCCTCCTTACTCCTTATGTGGAAACTCCAGAACACGGTCTGAACTTCCTCTGACCCCCACCACAAACCATACAGGGTGAGGAAGAGTACGAAGTGGAACAGATCTTAGCCTATCGCGGAACTTTCGGATGAAGACAATATTTGGTTAAATGGAAAGGATACTCCTCAGCCGAAAATACTTGGGAACCCGCCATCAACCTGTCCAATGCTAAAAATACATTACGGGATTACCAAGCTAGGCACCCAACCGCCTTCCTGCAGTAGGGAACTGTTTCCTCCCGAAAGACCCTGATTCCACAGTTCCGATTTGATACGACGTCCTGGTCCGTGCACCACCAACCACTTCTATAAAGAGCAACCTCTTGCGTCGAGACTCCGCAGCATTACAGCCCCCACTACCATCGCCACCCCTACACCCTGCATCATTATGCAATTCTCCATTGATTTTTATGAGGTCCTCCTCATCGCCGCCACCCTCCTACTAGTCTATATAGTCCATCTGCTCCATGACCTTGCAGAGAAAGCAAGGTTCTGGGCAGTCGAAGTACATGTCTGGGACAAGGCCCTACTCTACCTGTCATGGGGTGACGGGTCCATAGAAGCAGGGCAAGAACGATAGTGGGTGGGGACCCCCACACTGGGGACCTGGATCAAAATAGGCACTGATCACGCCAAGCAGCCGACAACAACGGGTGGTGATGCCACAGGAGAGGAACTGGAGGGCTGTGACAGGACTGGAAGTGGAACATCTGGTGGATTCACCGATGTTAAATAGCAGATGGGCGGATCCGGAGTAGCAGTAGCAATCCCCTTCACACCATGACCATCCCAATCAACCTCATCCCCGTTCCTCACACTTTGACTGATCCTCTCGAAACTTATCGACAAGACAATGGAGAGGAACTCGCTTATGTGGAGATCTACCGCTTTCATCGACTACCCAAGCCGAATCTATGGGAGGCTTTAGAGAAGATGTTTCAAGACGTCCACTTAGTCTTACTCCTCAACACATTGCCCGAGTTCGATCATCATGAGTTCCTTCCCCTCCTGCTCAACCTCTACCATCGCTACCACACCTTCGCATTACATACAGAACATTTGCCAACCGATTCTATGGTGGCAGCTCCATTTGCCCTCTCTTGAGTGGCTCTATTTCAAATGAGGGACTATATCTTGGAGCTTATCATCAGACACGGCATCATCACTTTCATCCACCAACTCCCCGTGCAACCCATGCATTCCTTCATGTGGCCTATCCTGCAATCGCTCTCTGGATCTCAAATCCGAGACTTTCTTGGTCCGGGATTCGTCACTCATCCGCTCGCCTTGGGAAGACTCCGAAGCGACAATGCAGACCAACCCCCATTTACTCGTCCCGATCCCATCATGGCTATGTTGCCCAGCTGACGCCCTTCCACCACGGTTTCTGAGGAGATGGCAGGAGGCAAATTCACGCCCATCCATGACAGAGTCAGAACCCCATTCCCAGGAAATGATGAACCCCTCCCAGTTCCATCTCCCCGCACTCGAACTGGATCCCGACGAGCAGCTGCACATAGAAACGCAGACAACCACCTCCTCCAACCCCTCATTAATTCCCTCGTCAATTTCATTGCTTAGCTCCCTTCTGGATCGACTCGCACCACCCACTGCTACATGTGCGGAAACAGTGGACATTATCACCCAAATTGCCCAGACTACACCTGTCCCATTTGCAGGGTATTGGCGCCCGGTCATGCTCAATACAACTGTCCAGAACGTCATTGCCAAATCTGTCATAGTGTGGCGCACCCTGTGGAAACTTGCCTGCAGAACAGGAATACCCCTTCCCCTTCCAATGGAAGTGCGGCCTAATTCCACTTGGCGTATCCTGAGGGAAGTATGGAATTCGGAGGCAGGGCCTCCGGTCTACTTTGGAGGTATTGTTACAAGAAATGCTACTGCTTTTCGCCGGCAGATATGCAGAGCTACTTTGATGAGTTTCTCCCCTCCTTCTACATATGTGTTTGATATTGTGTCATCATCTGATAGTCATCTTCCGACGGGTTCAACCACCGTCGCTATGCCCCCAGTTTTTCCCCTTGATCATGATGCACCCATTTCTATTACGGACCCATTTCTTCCCAGGTGATTCTCTTGCATCACCTCGTGTTCCCCCATCCCCAGATGCTGTACTATGGGTAGTAACTGTAGATGACTCCTTATTGGCCGATTCTTAGTCAGACCCATATCCCTAACAGTATATAAAGATCCTCAGGCATGTATTACTACTCTCTAGCTAGTTCTACACAATCTACGTGTAGTTTTCTGGCCTCCATGAGACTGCCCTTCGCAGTTAGTGAGATTCTCCAAGTGTCTTCGCACTACACCTTTGAGTGTGCGCTCGACTAGTTACTTTCATTGGTTCTGGACTTGTTGCTGAACCTTTGACCTTGCTGGATAACTCCACGCAAGCGTAACAACAAGGAGACGAAGGACTTGAGTAGAACTCGAGGACTGAGGGTTCAATGGGACTGGGGACTCAAAGAGTATTCGAGGACTGAGGAGCGACAAGAGACTGCATGTATTTGTTACGCTTGCGTGGAGTTATCCAGCAAGGTCAAAGGTTCGATCTCTAATCAGAACCTTAAGAAAGCAACTAGTCCAGCACACACTTCTGAGGTGTAGTGCGAAGACACGAGAGGATCTCTCTTACTGCAACTAGCAGTCTCGAGGAGGCCAGACAACTACATGTAGATTGCGTAGAACTAGCTAGAGAGAGGTAATACATGGCACGGGTCTATATACCTCTAGGAACTTGTCATGACTAAGAATCGGCTGACAGGGAATCATCTATCATGACTAAAGTACTGCGGTATCCAGGGGAAAAGTGGAACATGAGATGATACGAGAGAATCATCTTAGGAGACTGGTGTCCGAGATGGCAATGGGCACATCAACATCAAGACTAAACTGGGGTGGCATGGGAGTGGAATAGAAATCAGAATGAAGATGACTATCAGAAGCGGTCACTAGTTGGGAAGCATATACAGAAGGAGAAGAAAAACTCATCAACATCATTCCACGTCTCGCGGGTCTATTCATTGTGGCATTTCTTGTAACAATACCTCCGGCGAAGATCGGAGGCCCTGCCTCCGACATTCCTACATATCTTGGAACAACCCATTTAGTGTTCGCCCTCACCTCCATTGGAGCTGGCAGGAGAGGTATCCCTGTTCTGTGGGCAATCCTCCATAGCGTGCGCCACACTATGACAGATTCTGCAACGACATTGAGGGCAGTTGTACTGGAAGTGACCGGGTGCCGATACCCTACACAGTGGGCAGGTGTATTCCAGGCAATCAGGGCGATAATGTCCGGTGTTTCCACATGTGTAGCAGGTGGGGGAACGAGGTGGTCAAGCAGGGAGTCTAGCGACGAAGTCGACAAGCACGGTGACGAGGGGTTGTAAGTATTGCTCGTCAAATCTTCGATGAGCAACTGCTCGTCTGGATCTAGATCGAGTTCTGGGAGGAGGAGTGGGGATGGGTTGCTCATTCTCTCCAGGGTGTGGGGTGTCGGATCTTTCCAAGGTCGATGCGAATTCACCTTCCGCCACGTTTGAAGATGTCTCGCTGGAAGGGCATGGAGTGGTGCAGGCAACCAATCTGGCAGTGGGACTACTCAGTGGGGGTATATGGATATGCTGGTTGGGGTTTGTCTGAAGAGCGAGGGGTTCAGATAGAAATCCGACCATAAGAAAGTCCTGTGTTTCTGTGGCATCCAGGGATCGCAGAATAGGCCACATAAATTCATACATGGGTAAGGCGGGGAGTGACGCAAGGAGGGGTATAATTCCATGTCGAACGAGTAGCTCTAGGATGTAATCTTTCATCCAAGAGAGTGCCATTCGAGACATGGCGTAAGGGGCAGCTAGCATAGAGTCGCTGGGAAGATGCTCAGTGTGAAGAGCAAACGCATGGTAGCGATGGTAGAGGTTAAGTGTGAGAGGAAGGAACTCATTCGCTTCGAAATCTGGCATGTAGTTGATCATTAGGACCAAGTGTACATCCTGCAAGATCTTCTCTAAAGCGTCCCACAGCTGTGGTTTGGGGAGACGATGAAACCGATAGATTTCTCCAAGGGCGTTTTCTTCAGTATGAGAGAGATGGTATCCCTCAAGAGGGTCAGGGACGGAGGTGAGAGGGGTGTAAGTGAGCGCCATTGATCAGTCTGGGTTGGGAAAATGGTACAAAGGCAGCATTTATATTCACTGTGGGTCCGCCCATCTCCGGTTTAGCATCAGTGAGTCCACCAGATGTTCTACTTCTGGTCCCGTCACAGCCCTCCAATTCCTATCCTGTGGCGTTACCACCCATTGTTGCTGGCTAGGATGGGCGCATCAGCTGGCGCCTTATTTGGATCCCGGGCCCCAGTGTGGGGGTCCCCACCCACTATCGCTCTTGTCCGGCTTCTATAGACCCGTCACCCCATGACAGGTATAAGAGTGCCTTGTCCCAGACATGTATTTCGACCGCCCAAAACCTCGACTTCTCTGCGAGGTCATGGAGCAGGTGGACTACATAGAATAGTAGGAGGGTGGTGAGGATGAGGAGGGTTTCATAAAAATCGATGGAGAATTGCATCGTGGAGAGGATGGAGGCGGTGTGGTGGTAGCTGTAATGCTGGTTGGTTTCGGAGAGGAAGGTCGCTTTTTATGGGTAGAGTTGTCTGTGCACGGACCAGTGTTTCGGATCAAATTGGGACTGCAGAATCAGGGTTGTGTAGTCGGGGGAAACCGATTTCTCACTGCGGAAAGGTACCCGGGTGTTTTGCTTGGTAATCTCGTAACAATTTCCTAGCATTGGATAAATTGATGGTGGGTTCCCAGGTATTTTTGGCCGAAGAATATCCTTTCCATTTAACCAAATATCGTCTTCGTCCGAATGTCCCACGATGTGCCAGAATAGCTTCTACTTCGTATTCCTCTTCTCCCGCGATAATAGAAGGGGGTGGTTGGATAAAGTTAGGGCCATGTTTGGGGGTTTCAACATAAGGGGTTAGAAGAGAGGTGTGAAATACTGGATGAATTTTCCAGGCGCTAGGGAGTCGGAGTTGGAAGGCTACGGAGGATATAGCCTTTTCTATTTCAAAGGGTCCTTCTCATTTAGGGGCTAGTTTTCAGGAGGGATAGGGGATACGGAGGTTCTTCCCTTCGAGCCAGACTTTATCCCCTACCTTGAAAGGTTTATATCGGGACCAGTGTCTTTCTTTTTGTCATAGTTGCGCCGTCACATGCGCAGCTTTGGCCTCCTTTCATGCATTATCTAAGATGGTCACTTGGGATTCAAGGGCGGGGAGGAATGTTTTTCCAATGGCTGGGTATGCCCGTGGTTCGTATCCCATCATCAGGGCAAACGGAGTTTGTTTGGTAACTGAATGAGTAGCGGAATTATGAGCAAACTTGGCCATGGGAAGAAGATCGTGCCACTTAGCAGGATTTCCATTGCAAAATATTCTTAGGTAGGTTTCCAATTCTTGATTGACGCGCTCCGTTTCTCCATCGGTTTGAGGATGATAGGCGGTGGATAATGCTGGATCATATTGCAGTAGTCGGGCCAGTTCTCTTGCAAATGCAGAAGCAAATTGTGGGCCCCTATCCGATATTACTCGATCATGAAGACCGAATCGTGGGAAAACATTCCTGAAAAAGAGTGTGGCGATTCCTGCTGCGTCGATGGATTTGATGCAAGGGAGGAAGATTACCCCCTTTGTAAGCCCATGGTTGACCACGACCAGGACAGAGTCAAAGCCCGCGGAGAATGGCAGGTCTGTGATTAAGTCCATAGAAATGTTCTGAAATGGGCGGTCCACTTCCATGGGATTGGGGATGGGTGGTGGGGTAGTGGGGTGGGTGTTAACCTTGTTCGCTTGACAAACAGCACATCCGTGGACGAACTTTTGGACAAAGGTAGAGAGCCCCGGCCACCAATAATCTCGCTGGAGTAAAGACAGGGTATGAAAGTATCTGCCATGTCCGCCTGCGGGGGATTCATGCTGTTCGGTGAGCAAAGTGTGTCTCTGCGATTCGGGAACAAAGAGATGTCCCTTGAAATATAGTAAATTGTCTTCCCATCGCCAATCATTTGTGGTGGCACGGGGAAACAAGGAGGAGCCAAGTTGTGCGGCAGTGACGGCATCCTTTGCTAAGGGATCTTCTCTAGTAGAGAGAGCTATCTTTTCTCGCAAGGCGAGATCGATTAGCTGAATGAAATGGTCTTCGGGGATAAGGACCACATCTTGGTTATCGCCATTAGTGCTAACTTCATCTCGTCTAGATAAGGCATCGGTGGGGGCCATCTGGTTTCCTGGGAGGTTCTGGTATCGGATGTCAAAATCCTGGAGGAATAACATCCATCTGGCCTGCCGTCGTGACAGTTTATGGGGTTGCTTGAAGTAGGCCAGATTTTTATGATCAGTTTGAATCGTCACCTGATGTTCGGTTCCAGATAAGTAATGTCTCCATTCTTCCAATGCTCGAATTACTGCCAATAATTCATGATCATAGATATCATAGTTTCGTTCTTCCGGTGAGAAGGTTCTGGAAAAATAAGCACAGGGATGTAAATCCCTGTTTCCGTCTGTTTGCATGAGGACGGCTCCAGATGCTGTGAGTGAAGCATCGGTCATGACTGTAAAAGGTTTAGTGGAGTCCGGCATTTTGAGTACCGGTTTGGACATGAAAGCGTTTTGTAGGGTTCTGAAGGCGTGTTCACATTCGGGTGACCAGTTCCAGCTAACCCCCTTTTTGGTTAATTCGTGGAGGGGTCTACTGATTCCGGAAAAGTCGGGGATGAATTTTCGATAAAAATTACAGAATCCAATGAATGAGCGGATTTGTTTCACCGAAGTGGGACTGTTCCATTCTTTGATGGCCTTGAGCTTTCCTGGATCTAGGGCAATTTCTCCTGGTCGAACTATCATTCCAAGGTAGTCCACCTCCGTGACGTTGAAAGAACATTTACTTAGCTTGAGGAACAGGTCATTATCCATCATTCGTTGAAGGACTTTTCGAGTTCTTTCAGTGTGTTCCTCGGGCCGTTTAGAGGCGATAATAAGATCATCCATATAAATAATCAACCATCCTTTGGCCAGCATGTCAGCAAACACATGATTCATAAGAGCTTGGAACGTAGCCGGAGAGTTACTTTGCCCGAAGAACATGACTGTTGGTTCGAACAGCCCTACTGGAGTAATGAAGGCGGCTTTCCATCGATCAGGGGGGTGGATTAGCATGTTGTTGTATCCCCATCTGATATCCATTTTAGTGAAGATAGTTGCATCTTTCAGTTGATCGACTAGTTCCGAGATGCGAGGTAAAGGGTATGCGTTCTTGACCGTGTGTTCGTTAAGATATCGATAGTCCTGACAAGGGCGTAGTCCTCCATCCTTCTTGGGTACAAAGAAGAAGGGTGATGCTTGAGGGGATTGTGAGGGTATGATGGTTCCTTTCTTTAAATTTTCGTCGACAAAGGTTTTGCATGCTTCAAGCTCTTTGGGGTTTAAGGGGTATACTTTGGCTACTTTCGGTATGAAGGTATCTTTGAGGTCTATGTGGTGGTTGTACTTCCTGGATGGAGGGAGTTTTCCTAGAGGGGGTTCCTTGAATACTCGTTGGAATTCCTTGAATTCGGGTGGGAGGACGGTTTCCTTTTTATTCACCATTTCAGCCTGAGCAATTTCGGTGGAATGCATTATCTTCCGGATTTGTTGGTTGATGTGAACGTCCGGGTCGAGTGCTAAATACCTCAGGAGGTATCTTTGTTCGATCAAGTTCATGGAGTGTGCAGTGGGTTCTATTGTTTCGGGGAGGGTGATTTCCCCTGTTGCCCAATTGATCTCGGGATTAACCAATCGAAGCCAGGACATCCCTAGTATGGCTTCTTCTCCTCCACAATTGATAATGAGGAAGTCCTGTTTCCTCAGAAGTAGATTTTCCATGGTGATAGAGAGGGTAACTTTCCTTCATATTAACCCATTTTGGTTTTCTGTTCCATCGGCGTTTGTGGCTTTGATGGGTACTTTTAACTTTTTGGTTTCCAACCCTAGTCTTTCTACCAACTCTCTGTTTATGAAGCAATTACTTGCCCCACTATCCACTAGCGTGGTTATTTCAGCGGTTTTTCCTGTTTTTTTTTTCTCGTAAGGACGCGGGGAGTCGGATTGCTCGATCTGTGATAGGAGATACAATTACAGGAATAGTGGTTGTGGGGATTGGTGATGCTGAAACACCTTTCCCCTTTAAAAACCCTCCTCTCCTTCCGTATGGGATGGCTGATTTCTCGCTTCATCTTCTTCTTCCCTGGAGAAGCATATCTCTAGGGCTTTGAATGCCTCGCTCTTGGAGATCTGTTTGTTTTCCAGGAATGTCTGGAATTCTCTGTCTGTCTGTAAGGTGTGAGTAGGTGGTGCATTTCGAGTTACAGCAGGTACTTTCCTGTAGGTCGTATTTCTGGGCTTTCCTTGGAACGAGGGTTTGTTTGATCGGTGATTTCGGGTAGAACATCCGACCTTATGACAAATGAAGCATTTGTTGTTTCTGAAATGTTCCGCCCGCTCCGTCGGGGAGAGTCTGATTGCATCAACATCCATCGCGTTCAGATCTCTGTGGTTTCTGTGGGAAGATCCGGATGCATTTAGTTGTCCTTGTCCTGTCCTCAGGAGTTGGGTTCTTGTCCTGATTTGGTCAAACTGCGCGGCTTTCTCCATCCATTTTTGCCACTTCTCAGGGGCAGGGTCTACCGCAGTCATGAGGTTTACGATGTCCCCATTTACTGCTACCCTGAGGTCGATTAGGATCGTGTCTTGGTGTCCCATTCCTGCATTGGCTACCAGCAGCTCGAACTGAGCTCTGAAGTTAGGGAAGGTCCCTCTGCCCTGTCTCAAAGCGTAAAGCTTGGATCTCGCATCTGCTTGGGCATCACCTGGGGAGAAAGTAACAAAGAAGTCTTTCTCTAGTTCATTGAAGGTCACATTGATCTTTCCTTGTGCGGCGTCTTCTAATTTTTGATACCATCCTTCTGTGAATGTCGCCGCCAAACCCGTCTTCATGTTGTTGAGGAGGATGACGATTTGCGCTAATTCGTCATATACTTCATGGTTTAACAAGAAGTACGCTTTCATCGCTCTGAACCACCTCTTGGCATCCTCAGCTTTTCCGCTAAATACCTCTAGACATCCTGCTCTGATCTCCGATTTCTTTGTAGTTGTTGGAGCTACGATTGTAGGGGTTGTTGGGGGTACCGCTGGGGTTGCCGCAGGTTGGTGAGTCATAGCGGTTAGATGAGTGGGAGATAACTCAATTGGGGATGGTTCTCTTGGAGTAGTGAACCCTGTTCTTCCTTCGATGGGGGAATTAGGGGGGATCGAGATCAGTGGGGGTGCTGGGGAAGCCTGTGAGGGACGACGAAGTCTTCTTGGTGGTTGAAAGGGGTTGGAAGGAATCTGTGAAGATCCCGGGAGTCTTCTCCTTTCTGGTTGAGGGGCTGGGGAATTTGTAACATATTCCTCCTCTTCTTCCAAATGTTCCGGTACTCGGATCCTTGATTTCGACGTGGTGTCGGCTAGAGTCCTACTGCTGAACAGCAGGGACAGGAAGACAGCTAGTTCTTTTGTTACGCTTGCGTGGAGTTATCCAGCAAGGTCAAAGGTTCGATCTCTAATCGGAACCTTAAGAAAGCAACTAGTCCAGCGCACACTTCTGAGGTGTAGTGCAAAGACATGAGAGGATCTCTCTTACTGCAACTAGCAGTCTCGAGGAGGCCAGACAACTACACGTAGATTGCGTAGAACTAGCTAGAGAGAGGTAATACATGGCATGGGTCTATATACCTCTAGGAACTTGTCATGACTAAGAATCGGCCGACAGGGAATCATCTATCATGACTAAAGTACTGCAGTATCCAGGGGAAAAGTGGAACACGAGATGATACAAGAGAATCATCTTAGGAGACTGGTGTCTGAGATGGCAATGGGCACATCAACATCAAGACTAAACTGGGGTGGCATGGGAGTGGAATAGAAATCAGAATGAAGATGACTATCAGAAGCGGTCACTAGTTGGGAAGCATATATAGAAGGAGAAGAAAAACTCATCAACGTCATTCCACATCTTGCAGGTCTATTCATCGTGGCATTTCTTGTAACAGTATTCATGTAGAACAAGTGTAAAGAAAGTACATGAGTACCAGAGGTATATATAGGTGGAGATGTGTCAGCATTGAAGCCTATAGAACATTGTGGAATAAATGACTAAGGAGAAAGGTACCATCAAGGCACAGGAATGGTAACTAGGCAGCGAGATCTGAAAGGATATGAATAGAAAGGGTCAAAGGGCCGAAGACAAAGAGGAAGTGACTAAAGGCTGGGGAGGATAACCCGTAAGGGCCAGCATAGTGAAGCAACTTGATGGAAAGAAGAAATAACGTAGACGAGAGAGCTAGGATTGTAACATTACTCCCGCAGTACAATTGAACTCCAGGTTCAATTCTCAGAAGACAACCCTCCTCCAAAGATGGAGGTAGCCTGTTCAGGAGTGAGATGTTTGAACGGACAGTCATCAAGTATGTGACCAGATCTATTGCAGCCCGAGCAAATATGAGTGGGGCAGACATGATCTGCATGTCCCCAGTATTGACATACACCACATTGTGTTGAGAGGCACTCTCGCGCACAATGCCCCAGAGTGAATTGGTGGCAGTGGGAGTAGGAGTATCAAGGGCAGTCCTGTATGTAATGTCCCAATTCACAACAATTATGACATCATGAGGTAGGTGTGGCCGGGGTGGGCCAAAAGGGATGAGGGAGGACTCTAGTGGGCAAGGAGAGTATGGTGGTGCCATTAGGGAGAGCGACGAGGTATGAGCTTGGAGGCATGTGGATGATTTCGTCAATGTCCTCAGAAGACAAGGAGGGGGTTGATGGGATAGGCTGGGATTCAACAAGAGTGGTCCCTCCTATGGATGAGGGAGATGTTACGATTTTCTCCCTTTCGTCATGTCTCTTTCTTATTATCATTGAATCCCTTCGATATGCAGGCCCTTATGGCCTTTATTCTTCCTCTTATGAGTTTGTTCTGTTCATCCTTGGCCCTCATTCTTCTTCGATCCGAATCCTTTCGGATCTATCCACCTAGTTACTATCTTTGTGCCTTGATGGCAGTCTCCTCCTTTGTCATCTTTCCATCCGATTCTATAGGCTTCCTTACTTACATAAGTTCGCCTATATATACCTTTACCTTCGCATGTATATTCCTTACTCTTGCTCTACGCAATACAAGCGTACCTTGTGCCTCTCGAGTCCTCAGTCCTCTGAGTCCTAGTCCCAGTTCTTCACTCTCGTCAGGAAGACCCCTTGGCTCTCCTAGGTGTTTGGGACGCTGTTGACCTCTTCGTGAGAGTCCACCCCATTCACAGGTTGCTTGAGCGACACAAGTGTCCGCTCAGTGTAACACTAATGGCCAACAGATGACCATGACTGGTCCTGGCACTGTTATCCTAACCCATGCAGTCAGAAATCTTCATGCTCTTGCATTTACCCTTGAAGGAGTTTGGTTTGTACCAGCCGCTTCACACAGACTACTGTCTGTAACCGCATTAACCAATCTTGGTTTTAAATGTGAGATCACAGGAGACACCAAGATCTGGGACACACAAGGTCGCTTGGTAATACAGGCCTCTGCCTTAGTACCAGGCAATTCCCTTCATTGGTTTCGGTCCAAACTGATCAATCCAACTGGGAATCTTGCTACCTTGCAGGACATCACCTCTTATCATCTTTGGCATCATCGCTTTGGGCACATTTCTTATAATGCCCTTCGCCATGCACATACCCATGTTCATGGAGTTCCATCCTTACAGATTCCAACTTCCTTTCCAGCTTGCAAAGGCTGCGCTTTGGGCAAATCCCATCAACAACCTTTTCCTGGCTCCCAAAAAAGAGCCTCTCGGGTTCTTGCTCTCATCCATACTGATCTAATGGAGTTCCCTGTTCTATCTCGAGGTCACTCCAAGTGGATCATGACCTTCATTGATGACTTTAGTGGATATGCCGCTTTGTTCTTTCTTCGCAGCAAGGCTGATGCACCTATGGGCTTTCAACAGCTTGTTCACTGGGCTGAGCTTCAGACCAGCCTTTCTCTTTTGGCTGTGCGCTCGGATCGAGGGGGGGAGTATATTAATCATTCTCTTCGCTCCTTCCTCTCATCCAAAGGTGTTGAGCATCAGTTCTCCTCACCACATACACCTCAGCAAAATGGTAGAGCTGAGAGATTCAATAGAACTCTGCTTGAAAAAGCAGAAGCAATGCGCCAACATGCCTGTTTACCTACTTCCTTCTGGCAAGATGCAGTAGAGACAGCCCTTCACATTTACAATCGCCAACCCACTCATTGTCATCAATGGAAACCTCCAATAACTCTTTGGAGAAACAAGAAACCTGATGTTTCATACTTCAGAGTCTTTGGATGTCGAGCTTATGTTTTTACTCCTAAGAAAGAGAGAGTTAATAAATTAGCACCCAAAGCAGAAGAAGCAATCTTCATTGGATATGAAAAAGGAACCAAAGGATACCGATTCTGGTCCAAATCCAGGCGTCGAGTTATTATATCTCCAAATGCCACTTTCGATGAGAATGATTTTCCTAACTGTCCCAGAGACCAACAAGACAAACTACCCTTGCCTTTACCTTTGCCAAAGCCAGTCACCGATCAAGAAGATGATCAAGAGGACGCTCTTGACACAGATATAATCATTGACCTCCCAAATCCTAATCCCATCCCACCAGAACCTAGACAGCAGGTTCCTGGACCTCCACCTCGACCACCATTACCTCCTAGACCACCACAAAATCCTCCTCTTCCACAAGCACCTCAGAGACCTGTTCGAGAACGAAGACTTCGAATCATACCTGATAATGCTTATGGAGATCGTCCTCCTATAGCTATTCAACAAGATATAAACCAAAACCGAGACTTTTTAGCTCGAGACTCACTCATCCAACAGGATGAAGACAATCAGGACGATTTACCTCCAAGGGGAGATCTAGGAACATTCCTTAGTGGAAGATTTATCAATTCACTTCTAGTTTGCGGAGCTGTTGCTGTTTCAGTACCCAAACAATACCGGGATATCAAGGCTTTTCCTGAGGAAGAACAGAGGAAATGGAGAGCAGCCATGACTGATGAGATTAAATCTCTACATGATCGTCATGTTTGGGATCTAGTCGACTTACCAACTGGTCGAGAACCCATCAAAGGGAGATGGGTATATGCTTTAAGACCTGGCAACCGCTATAAAGCGAGATTTGTGGCTAAAGGTTTTACACAGATCTAT